>WWPM01023960.1:0-31547 GCA_023279145.1 Glomeris maerens
GGTAATTGCTAAAACACATTGTTTGCGCATGAACGATACCACAGACGTGGGAAAAGACGATTCACCCATTCTCGGGAAAGCGACTGCCACAAGCGCGTGCCTGTAACTCTAGGACACCCTTTGCACAAGATCCATCTACATGCGCAAATTACCTGGTGCGACTCCCGGGGGCATGAAAGACTGCGACTGGTTTCCTCCCTGCGGCCCTTGGCCCTGAGAGTGCTGCGGCTGATTGGCGAGCCTGCTCAGGATGCTTCTCTCGGACATCTGAAGTCGCTGGGCCACCGGAGGGATCCTGGACAGCGTGGCCGGCAAGCGGCTAACGTCCGATTTCATGTCGCTCAGCAGCTCCTCCAGCTGGTTCAGCACTGTTACAGAACATCCAAGTCAGCACCTACGACAGCACGCTCAATAATATACATTCCATACCTTTGTGGAGTACGGCGTTGGCCGGCTTGTTTCCCGCCAACGACTCCTTCGACAGATGCTGATGCGACTCGGCCAAGCATTCCACTTCAGCGAACCTGTCCAGGCGCAAAACCAACACATCAAATAAACGAATTGCGCATCTTGAAAATGCCGCAACACACCTCGCGTTTAGAGCCATGGCTGGGTGATTTGGATCCTGCGTCAAGTTTAAATAAGCAGCTCTTCTCAATTGTTCCTCGATGACTAAAGCTTGTTCCAGAAGCTGGATTGACAACAAATAGATATTATTCAAAATAAAATGCAACACAAATCCCATCAAATATTTCCTAATTGGATGGAATTTTATAAACACGCACAACAATAAAAAAAAACAAAAAGGCCTTCACAGCAGGAACTCGGTAGGTAGAATTATTTCAAACCGCAAGCAGTGAATTTATTGAAATTTATTTGTACCTTGAATCTCCTTGCGAGGAACTTGTTCTTGATCTCCAGAAAGTTACCCTTGCCGACGTCCATCTTGAACGGCTCGTTGATTATAGCGAACCTCGGGTCGTTTTGGATATCTTGCCAGCGACCGTAGCCGTGACTGAAGATTCCCTCGTTAAGGAAACCCCGCACACCGTTTCTAGACTCAAATTCGAAACCTTACGTAACGGAAAGGATACGTGACGATGCCTGCGAGAAGCCAGTAATCGTGACGTCGATGCCAGATCTCGTATTCTCTGCCGGGCACTGCTGCCCGTTCCTCGTTTTGCCAGAGAGTATGAAGCTCCGTGAAGCCTCCGTCCGCGATGTTGAACATGAATTTCCTCTTCAGTTTCCCGTCCTTGGCGTCGTCTTTTGGCTCCGCATCTTCGGCCGTCGCAGGACTCTTGTCGTCGGCCGATCTTTCTTTTCTGTCGCTCTCCTTTTCCTTTTCTTTGTCTTTTTCTTTCTCCTTCTCCGGCTCTTTCTCTTTCTTCACCACCTCGGACCCTGAACCCATACACTTTTTCAGCCCCTTCTCAATAATGGCATGGCCTTCCCACTCGACTGTTGCAAAACGCACAAAATTTCAGCTCCATCAGACAGGACCAAACCAAACGGGACATTGCCGCGGCTGCCTACCTTCTTCCGTCTTCACTGCGGCTAATTTCTCGTCCTTCTTTTCGCCAGACTCCTCAGTGTCCATTTTCTCCCCGCTTTCCTTCTCTTTATCCTTGTCCTTTCCGACCGTTTCAGCAACTGCAAACAATGCATCGTCATTATTGTGGAAATGGATCAATTTAATATCTTAGAAATCTGGGCATTTTATCGGAAAATTGCCCCATTAAAGTTGTACTATACTGTTAGCACATTTACGTTTTTCTGTCGATGCAGAAGCCGCTTCCGTAACTGGCGCAACATCGGTTTTTGTGGCCGACGCTGAGGTTTCTACTTTTGACAAATCGCTTTCGGCTTCGTCTTCTTTCTTCACTGCTTTCTCACTACTGTCTACTTTCATCACTTCCTCTGCTTTGTCTTCTTTCACTGCATCCACCGATTTCTCATCTTTCGACTGATAAAAAATTACAACATAATTCTTTTTAATCCCTTATCCTTCATTGGGGTTTCCTTACTAATATTTGAAAATATAAGCTGAAAGTGACAACTGCTGAATGCGTGCCAGAAATTACCTTATCTTTATCGTCGGACTTGGCAACGGCAGCATCATCCTTCGACGGAGCGGGACTGGGAGCCTCGGAAGGATTTCCGGAACCCGTCGGAGTGTCGGGTTTGGTGATGGCCTTGTCGGCATCATCGTCCAGTGGCATACTGTGAGTTCCATTGATCCCCTCAAATTCCTGAACCTGTCAGTCGTAACAACATTATCACACCTTCATTGCCCCTGCGGTCATTACACAAGTTAATGCACTGAAATATCATAATCCCATAACATCAATCTGAACGCCTAAAATCACAAAATCTAAAAACTACACTACCAACCATCACATTTTTTGTTACCTTTTTCCGAATCAGCGACATCACGCCAATCCTCGTCAGCACGTGTTGTCTCGAGAGTCCTTCTCGAGGAACGCCGTCAGCGAAAGTTTCCGCATTGTCGGCCCCTGGCTCGCACAGGTGCCTCATAAATAGCGACACGTATGCGCGGAAGTTCTTTTCTGATTTCCCACGCAGATCTCTGACCAACCTACATGAATCAACATTTTTCACCTTAATAATAAATACTATCCACATCCATCACAAATTACACAACACACTATTCAACTTACCACTGTGAATTGAACGCGTCCTGCGGCGGCATCCCATACCTCATTATTGCATTGAGGAAGGCTTTCCTCTGTCGAGCGTTAAAACCAAGAACCTTCAAAATAAACGTTCAACATAGTTAGGCACGGATCCCGAAACTTCATCGTACAAATGGCTCCATGAAAAACACGCGATCAGAAGACACACTATCGAGTTTGTACGGCATCACGAAAGCAAACCATTCTCAGTTAATTACTCTACATGTAACTGAAGGCCTCTGATGGCGGAACTACTACTGAAAGGTCTCGCACCCTATTGCAACAGGAAAATAATGTTAGCCCATTCCCTGCAGACGACAACCAGGTTTCTCAAAGTTGCGATCGTGAACGCGGTAAATGGACACGTGGAATTTGGATAAGGTCTGACAATGATCAGATGAGTAAGGGTTTCATCAGGCATTCGAGTAAATACAGTACCTAAGCCGATAACTGCCCAATTTGCTAACCTCGATATTTCCTCCAACACGTGCGAGCAACGGAGGTAAAGGTCTGTCTTTATCGTTCCCTTGACCGGCTCCTCTTTTGCGACCGCGTCTCTCCGCTGCACAACATTTGAAATTGTACTCTTCCGATTCCAAAGGGGCAATTTATTTGACAGGAGACCGCAGCTATTCTTACCCTCGTTCTTTTCCTCAAAGTCATCATCTTCGTAATCATCATCTGAGTGAGAATATTAGAGCACAAATTAAAGGCAACAAAACAACGTTCCCGTAACAAGTAGCAATCGTAAGGCACTCTGATAAAGTTGGTTGGCACACGCATACCAGTGGGAATGGACGAATCGGAGTTGTAATCGGACAGGTTGTCCTGCCACGTCGAATCTTCCTGCCCGCCCATGGCATCGTTGTAGTTCACCTGCTTCCGCACTCGTTTTCCTTTGCCAAGGGACCTGGCCAGGTCTTCCTGCTGCTGCTCGTAATGATGTCGCAGAAGTTTCTCCCAGTAAGCCGGATCCGTGTTCTCCGCCTCTTGCTTAAGGATTTCTGTCTCTGGTTCCTCCTGGAAGCGCGAACAAACATGGTTTATAAAATAGAAACATATCCTAAAGTGGTCCAGACAATGTACGTTAAGGTTTAGTTGATGACATGGGAGTTTTGACATCGAGCCACATTACCTCCTCAGCCTCTTTGGTCACGTAACTTGCAACTTTGAACGAACTCAGGTACTCGTTGGCCCACATCTCTTTCTGTTCGATGCCCTGCTTGGTCCGATCGAGTAGATCCTCAATCGCATTGTCATCGTAATGGATCATGTCCTCCTCTGTTTGCAAAAAACCCCCAATGCATTCGATGTGCACCTCATTTTCCAAATTCTCATAACTACAATTTACCTTTTCCTTGCTTCTCTTCGTCTTTGAACAGTTCCTCCGTGCCAAACCGCAATATGTCGTCCAACTCCTGTTTTGACATGGTCCCAGATCGGCCTCCCATCCCGGGCCGAACAACCAAATGGGTCAACATCATCTTTTTCTTAGCAACCTGAGCAAAAAATTAAAATCAAAGTCACCGCGTGCATTCAAACTTACCCCAAAAAAACATACGCAAAATACAAAATGTAGCATTACCTGCGTAATTCTCTCCTCGACAGAGGCTCTCGTTACAAACCGGTATATCATCACTTTATTGGATTGTCCAATCCTGTGCGCTCTGCTGAAAGCCTAACGAAATTGCACGGACACCCGCAGTTAGGTCACTTTTGAATATAAATGTTTGTGGAAATAAAATGCATTTCCAATACTTGGATATCGTTATGCGGATTCCAGTCGGAGTCGTAGATTATCACAGTGTCTGCCGTGGCCAGATTAATTCCCAATCCTCCGGCACGCGTGGAAAGCAAGAAGCAAAACTGTGCTGCACCGGGGGCTAAAAAACAAACATGTCCGTGATTTAAATTCCCTAGAGTAAGTTTGGACAGATGCTCTGAAAACGATAGCTAAGATTTCAACGCAATTTCTACTATTTCTTTCTGGAATTGCGCATTAATAACACTGACCCATTTCAAAAAATTGCCATCTAATTGCAGTTGTTAAGCAGACAAGACAAGAAAAACTCACCATTGAAGCGATCGATTGCATCCTGTCGCATGGAACCCGTAATGCCTCCATCGATCCTTTCGTATTTGTACGATTCAGCTTCCATGAAGTCCTCGAGAATGTCCAACATTTTAGTCATCTAAACAACGCACAACTACATCACAATCTACGCCAGCGTTTTATGTACAGCACATCGTAACAAAAATAACGGGGACAGAGAACTGTACACAACGAACATCCAAAACAGAAAACCAAATTACCTGAGAGAATATCAAAACTCTGTGCCCTGTGTCGTAAAGTTTCCTCAGCATCTTGTGCAGCAACACAAGTTTGCCACATCCTTTGACAAGATTACTTCCCTCGTAAGCTCCGTTCGGAAGCTTTGGTGCTTCCTGCAAAACAAATACATTTAAGGCACAAGATCCTAAAACACAGTTCAAACCTGGACAACAATTTAACCTGTGCGGCTGCAGGAAACAGATACGGGTGGTTGCAACATTTCTTCAAGTCCATCATGATGTTGAGCAGCGAGACTTGATGACCTCCACCGCGGGTGTTCAGCGCTTCAAAGTTCCTCGTTAAGATGAACTTGTAATATTTCCTTTGAAAGGTATCCGCAATGTTTACTGCATCTCCGAATCTGTTTAATACCAGATCTAATAGCGACAACTTACTTCTGCATAGGGGTGAGATCAACCCTAACAATGAATTCACTTTTTGCTGGCATGTTCTAAAAAAGAACAAACAAACAACTCAAGCTCAGTTATTTCAATCTTCGCCGCAAGACTCGGTACCTTCAGGACGTCGGCTTTCATTCGGCGCAGAAGATGAGGACCCAACATATCGTGTAATCTTTTCACTTGTTCCTCTTTCGTCAGATCGGCAAACTCGTTCTGAAATCCTTGCAGATCACTGTTGTCCGGTTGAAAACAATTGCGACATTTCCTTCAAACTATTGCTACAGCCGCTTATGAAAAGTCCAACACTAAAACACGCACCAGAAACGTTCGGGACTCATGAAATTCAGAAGATGGAAGAGCTCTTCGAGGTTATTTTGAAGCGGTGTACCGGTGAGCAGTAATTTGTATCCAAGTTTGTACGTGTTCAAAACTCTGAAGAACTGACAAATCACATACAACCACATTATTACCATCTGCCATTTTAAGCAACAGTTCTTCAATTACGACTTGTCGCACCTTCGATTGGTTATTTTTCAATCTGTGCGCTTCATCAACCACCAAAACAGCCCAATCGACAGATCCTAAAGTCGCAGCATCGATGCTCACGAGTTCGTACGACGTTAGCAGCACGTGAAACTTCACGGTCACATCTTTCTGCAAGATGCAAAAATCTTACCGTGAATCTCAAAACTGAAATTCAGTTTCTAGAGAAGTGCATTCATTCCCTTCAACAAATTCTTTACAAAAACTAATAGCTAAATTGGAGCAATTACAAAACAGAGGAGCTCACTTTCATTTTGAATGCTTTCGCTCCACCTTTCACAGCGCCCTCTTCGAATGACAGTTCATGTTCTCTAATGACAGAAGCAAGCCCGTGTTGATTAGACACTAACAACACGACTTACATTATAACTATTCGCAAATACATGCTGTGTTTCACCTGATAACGGCTCGACTGTCCTTGTCACCAACGTAAGTGACAACGTAGAACTCGGGACCCCAAAGTTCAAACTCTCTCTCCCAATTGATGATAGTCGAGAGCGGTGCGCTCACGAGGAAAGGTCCTCGGCAATGTCCCTGGCAAAGCCAAGTAAACAACAAATTAGCTAGTAGAATTTTATAAGGACCACTTTCAAAAATATGTAATGTACCTCCTTAAACAACGAATAAAGGAACACGATGGTCTGAATCGTCTTCCCAAGGCCCATCTCGTCTGCCAATATGGTGTCGGTGCCGTGTGCCCATGAAAACCGCAACCAGTTTACTCCTTCCAACTGATACGGATGAAGGTTCATGCCCGTCGAATCTACATAATCCGGCTGCACGTCGTATTTCTTCCTCGGCTGAAACGGGAAAAAAAAGACACCGATCGTTAAAGGAGAAGGCAAACACTTGCTAACACTGATCGATCGATTATGTCCTCACATCAATCGTTGGCTCCGGAGGCGGTGTTAACCTTCTCGGCATCAGCGCTTCATCTTCTTGCAGCTCCTTCGCTTTCGACTTCTTCGACTTGCTCCCCTTTTTTGGCTTCCTCGTAACCCAACCGGCTTCTGCATTCGCTCTACGTTTTCCAAATCAGACGTAAACACGCAAGGTTTGACCCGATCGCTAACCCGGTCTTTGCAACGAACCTCAGATCTTGGTAATAGTCGATCGCCTTTTTTAAATCGGGTATGTCAGCATCTTCCTGCTCAAACGATGACAAGTCGTAAGGCAGATCTCGCCACTTCACCAAGTACAGCGTTTTCCCGTCCCTCAAGGTCCTACAAAGTTATTTTTTGTTTTGGCAAATGATATCACCGAGCAGTTTTCATCAACCGTGATACCAAAAGCTCGTACCGGTGGTTTATGACTCTGTGAATTTGGAGCCACTCGGGCCTGATGCCGTAACGGTAGAACCTATCTTCTAAATTGTACGGGTCATCTTCGAGCTTCACCCTTTTCTCGCCGTCCAGGTTAAACTCGTCCAAAGGAGGTGGGTCGTCCATGTCGTTCTTGCGACAGTAGTTCCGATACATGGCCGGATGAAAAACTTCCAACTGAAAAAATCAAAATCCAAATTGCAACAAAGCCAAACTGCGGAAGGAAGTAAAAACAATTACAATTACACACCTGAAGTTCAGAGATCCAACTACAATGCCAGTACGACATGTCTTGCCATTTAATGAAGAACTCCCGTTGAGGTTTCGGCTGTATCTTAACAATACAACACGCAGCGTTACCGTTTTCCAAATCTGATCAACCTCATACTCGTATGTTTCTTACTTTTTTGCTGGTTGACGGCTGTGCGGCAGGTATATCGTCAACATTGTCTTTTTCCTTCTTATCCATATCTTTTTCATCGCCTTCCGGTTTGTCTTCGGTTTCCGACTTTGTCGTCTCCACCCATCGCCAGATGAGAATTTTTGCCACTTTTCCTTTCAGTGGTTCGGCCTGCAATAGTCACCGATTACGTTAGATAAGTTTTCAGCAGGGAGTAAAAAAATTAACGCAGTAATATGCCTTAAAACAAATAAAATTAAAATCAGAACTATTTCTTGCACAAATATATTTTGGGGTAAACAAAACAAATCGCTAACAATTGTGACAAAAATTGCCTCAAGACACGGCCAGACTAGACACTTCGAAATTTTAACTGTCTCCATATTTGGACGATTCTGATATTTCTCCAAATATTGGACTTTGATGAAATCAACATGTTTGCAAAGCGGAGGAAAACTGTTCGTTGCAAAACTAGCAATTACACAATTACCCCTTTGTTAACACCAGCATCGACGAATGGAATCTTACGAAAATTGGCGATGAAGCCCTGAAATAGCATTATCTGTTCGTTTCCAGATCAGGTATTTCTTAAACCCTCATTTACCCATTCCATCGCAGTGGAGTTCACGTTTAATGAATTGCGGAGAAAAATACCACGGCTCGTTACTTTAATTTGCCCATTCTGAACGCAAGATCCGTAATGGCTCACCGAGCATCTGGGACAGTGCCATTCCCCGTCGGGGATCTCCTTCAGCGGAGGATTGAGGCAGTGTGTGTGATAAGCCGAAGGACAACTGTCGCAGCACAACAGTTCTCCGCCGTCCTTGCAAACACGACAGAATTCCATGTGATCATCTTCCTCTTGTTCATGAATGCCCTCACCTTCCTAAATTAATCAGAAACAGAATGTCGATATTAAATAGCAATTTTGACCCATGAAGGTGTTTGGACTTAAGACAAATAGTGAACTCCGAGGGGACATGATATTGATTTTTTCTCTTTCACTCTCTCTCTCTATCCGCGCACTCACGCAATGAGGGCAGCTCCATTTGCCTTCGGGAGGTTCCTCGAGCTCCGGATCGAGGCAGACGAGATGGTACGCACGGGGACACGTGTCGCACAGAATGATCTCCCCACCTTGCTGACAAACCTCGCAGTAATCTTGGTGATCGGTCTAAAATGAAAATCACAAATTTCATCTCCGTTCAAATTACACGTGCGGTCAAAGTGAAACCTCGTATCCTTCATTCTCCGCGTCGGAGCCCGCAGGGAAACTGGACGTGGTCTTCGTCTTCTTCTTCTTCGTCTTCTTGCTCTTGCTTTTCTTCTTGGGACCGCTGCCACTGGACTTGTCTGACGGTCCACTCATGTTGCTCGCTTCTTCCAGAGCCAATTCAAAATCTGCTTCACTTTTGTCACTGAAACTGTCATCTTCGTCCTGCGATACAAATAACAATCATATCACTGGCCAGGGTAAATTCCCGCGTTCACTTGTAATCCACGTAATAAACACTCACCGAACTACACTTCTTCCTCTTTCCAAACCCACCCAACTTGATCTTCAACGGCGCTACGGACTTCTTGGTTTTCGCTTTTTTTCCTTTCTTTCCCTCGCCTAAACAAAAAAAGAACAATAGGTTCAAACCGCAATTATTGACAATTATAGTACATGTGTAGTTCAGTACCATCTTTGGACGACTTGGATTTGGATTTGCTCGGAGGGATCGGAGGAGCTGCCATGGGTAGGGAGTCCTGCTCGGGTCTCACGGCGTCCGCGTTCGGATTCGACTGAAGGAATTCGCGCCACTTGGCACTGATCAGGGAAACCATCTTGGACATGGGCACCTTGGGCATCTCCTTCACAAGCAGCGGTCTGATGTGCTGACTGAACAGTTTGTATGTTGTAAGGTTCTGGTAGTCGACGTCGCTGTATTCAAGCTCCACGTCTTCGATGCCCAACTCGGTGCAGATCTCCAGCGATGTCCTTTGCACCTGAAGTTAACGAGAGGCACAAATCGCCCATATAAATCTTTCATTATACACAATTCCCCACACTTTCTTTCTCTACTCATTCATTGTTTTTCTCAAATTATATGTCATCCGATTATACAACATTTTCTTCAAGTTCCTTAGGTCTTCCAGAAATTGAAATATGTAAACTAATTTCCTTATGATATTTACATCGAAATTTCACGAATTTTCCACATTTCCCCTGAAACAAATCATGCAACAAAATACCAACCCTATCCCTTGATTTCTTCTTTTTGCTTGGTTCGACAACGTAGTCTGTGTCGTGGTCCAGATCCTCCACCATGAACCCAACATCACTGTCGTCACCCGCGCTCTCCGCTTTGCGCTTCTTCTTCTTCTTGGACGACTTCTTCTTCGTCTCGCCCGGTTCTCCCTTCGCTTTTCGCTTCTTGCCCTTCTTCTTGCCTTCGGAAGGCGGAGGAGGTTCTTCGACGGCTTCCACGGTCCTCTCGTCTTCGTCCCCGCCGCGTTCACCGTGTTCCACGGCTTCTTCCTCCGGCTCTTGCACTTCCTCCTCCTCGTCTCCGTCACCCATTTCTGCATTCGGCCCGAAAAGAGAAACAGACCAATAGAAACCATCATTACTCGTTGACATTGCCGCAAACCGTCAACCGCGCGGAAAACAAACCAAACCCATTTTTTCGTGCACACAACGTATCGAGAACTGAAAATTTAAATCGTACGCAAATATATTTCTCATCATTCCTCATCGGCACAGAAACGTCTATGAAATCACACACACGCACACACCGATTCCTCATCTCTTAATTATTTGCATTCATATTTTGCGAGATAATACGGTTCCACCACTTACGAGGTTCATCGTGTTCATCTGGTTCCGCGTATGTGCTTCCTTCGTAATCCTCCTCGGCAGCTTTTCATCACACAACACATACCAATTACAATCAAACAGCAAATCGATATCTCACATCGTATTAAAACATTCACGTTTCATACCACTTTTCAAGATGGAATGGAATCAGAGCCCACGCAAAAATTAAAGCAGTATATACGTACATACATTTATCGACAGAACTGCAATTTCTCTCTTCCCCCTCCCCCACCCCTCTTAGGTTAGCTTTCTAAAAATGACCAGCAGGTGGCGTCCCACACTGTAGTTTGTAACTTTGTACAGCATAACGTGATCAAAATAATGTGTCACTAGATGTTGTGGAATTCAAACTTTCTTGTTTATGTAATTCCCTTATTTTTCCTGGTTTTGGCAGAATATGAACATATTTCTGGAAATTCTTTCCTACTAAAAATTCACATAGAAATACTTTCCTGTGATGTACAATTAAGACCCAGTGTGAGGACACATTCATCCTAAAAGTACCCATGCAACAATGGGCATTTTAGTTCAGATCAAATTCGGCCTGAATTTGGTGGAAATTATCAAACCCTGCCCAGACAGAAACGACTGTACAATAATTTCAAGTCATTTATATCGAGGAGACGATCGATGCAATGTAATAAAAGAAGAGCTGGGAAAAACGCATCCAGTCGTTATATAAAGGTGGGTTGTCAGGCAATGCGGATCGATCAGCCATAAAGAAATCGAGGAAAACGTGGTTCTTTTTTAATTCCCTAAATAAAAAACCCAAACCTCCCTTTTCTTTTCCTTTTCCAACACATTTTTTTTCTTACTTATTTCCCGTTCTCTTCTATCTTTCTTATTTTTACGCAATTCAAAATGGCGTCCACCCTTCTCTACCCTGGCAACAAAGAAAAATGAACCGAACCCATCGTCCTCGTTGAACGTCTTTTTTTTGGCAACCCAACACTTATTAAATATGCAAATTGTCCTACTATTAACTCACCCAAGACGCCGAATCAAATCAGAATTGACCACAACCCAAAAACAAAACCTCTAAATGCTGAAAATTGCATTACCAAATAAATTCACTTTCACAACTTCGCCATAAATGCAACTTCAATATATAGAAGGACATACTATACGTATACTACTATATCGATCTGTTTTAACCCCCCCCCCCCCCCACGTACACCCACCATCACTGAACATAGTTTTTATGGGGAAATTATACGAAATGGAAACGAATCGATATTTGTTTGTAAATTTTTCAAGCATCGAACGTAAAGGCGAAAACGCCATTCGTATAAGCGAAACGGTCATTCGTAAAACCGAAAACGGCTTCATTTCCTTTATTTACCCACCACACAAACTAATAATGTATGATTATCATTATATTTTCCCTAAAGTATCCGTGTTTTTTACAGTGTCAACATTGAAATCTATTTTAAAGACAAAAAAATCAACGAATTCCTTCACATGTTGCACCGCCTTTTCCAATTCCATGAATTGTCCCCATAAATTTTCAAGGCAAATGCTAACAATTGTCCTAAGAAATTAAGGATGTTATAATTCAGTAGCCTCCATTCAAGGGTAAATGCGCAAATTATTATTACACGTACAGCTGTTACCCTGACCTTATTTAAAAATTGCGTTTTTTCCTGGGAAAACCAAAATATGAAATTCAGGGCAATATTTATTAGTCCTCCAAATTATATTGTAGCATTCGATCAAATCCCAAAACAAATGTCCAAAAATCTACTTTACTAGGATACACAAAAAGCACTTTGTTCTGGTTATCGACATTTCATGTAAAATCTGCACACAAAGACAGACAATAACAATTCAAACTCGGTACAGTGACCTATTATGCCCACACCCCTTGAAGGGAAAAAACAAGAAAGAAAACAATATAATTCAGTGTCATTAAAATTGTGTAACATTCACAAAGTGTCAATGAAAATGTTACTTTAATCAAATTTAACATGAAGATTGTTGAACTACTCCGTTGTTTGCATTTTTTCTTGTATGGGATTATAAATAGGCACGTGCTACTATATTGCACCAAACCCTCGTTGCACGCAACTAATCCCATGTAAATAACATGAAGAAATTGAGTAGCAATCGATTGCAACCCAATGAACTTCCGCGTCCACAACTCGCAAAAATCCCGCTCAAATTTTAGGATCGACATTTAGCTTTAAAAAATAAAGAACTTACATAAATTACTGAACATCACTTGATCAGACCGACTTCAAACAAGTTACATACTTGACAATACCGTTTTTGTCGGTTTTATGGAGAAATTGAGCAATCATTTACCTCAAAGAAAATATCTTGCTTATGATTTCTGTTACGCGCAATTCCAATCTACGTCTTCCATTGCAATATTGCATCGCAATACATTGCTCAGCAATGTAGCAAATAATAGAATATTCGCATAAACCTGCAAAAATTATTAAACTTTCTAACAACTGCAACACCCACCATTAGTAAGCGTCGGAGTTACTGCAAAATAATAATGCCTCAATAACAGTAACACAATGTAGGGAGCTATTCTTGATTTCGCTGTCAAAGACGAGCCAAAGATGCATCACGTGCAATTGTATTGCGCAGTATTCCCATGGCGCGCAATGTAGCCCATAATAAATGAACGCAGATATTGTTGAGTAACATGCAGCATCGAAATATAATTGCGCCCGCCGATTTTCAAAATATTCACAGTTCTCGCTGGAAACACAGGCAGTAAACCGAACTTATTGCGTATTGACTTTCTCGATAAATATTGTAAAACAGTTTCAAGTCGACAAATAACGGCGATTGGTTGTTTGTAAGCAGCGAGAAATTTGACAACACAAAGTGGCTTACCGGGAGTTGTAGCAAAGAAAACGGATGAAAAGCAGTTGAAAAAGGTATAGATGGAGGTTTTTTCGGTGCTTATTTAACGACAGGAATAAAGGATGAGGGGGAAAATGGAGGGGAAAGGGGGACGTTTGGGCGCCGGGCGTAAAATTGTATTTAAGCCTACTTTTGCACACGCCGAATTTTTACCTGCTACAGATTCCTCTTCCGGCTCGTCGGTTGCCATTTGAGAATCTTCGGCGAATTGTTCGTCGTCTTTAGTCAGCGGTGTTGGCATATCAGAGATGAAAAACGTGCCGAAATGGCGACACTTTTCACCCGGACTACGCAACGCAGACACGACGCAACCCGGGCTGGCTTCGAACGAACGAATCGGCCAACTTACAAAAGATGTCTTCCCACCTCCTCGTTCGTCGTAGCCGTTTCACCCCCACCCTCCCTTACACCACCTACAACCCCTCCCCCCTCCCCGCGGCAGCCCCTCCAACATGGACTAAACCCGGGGGGGAGGGGAAGAAGTTGCTGGTGTAGAGGGTAGAACAACGCCGTTCGCAACGTGAAGCGCCGTAGTTAGCGATAGCCTCTCAGTATAGGGTCATTCCCACTTTCGAAAACGTTCGAAACTGGGGAGGGGTGGACAGAAGGGTAGCATGGATGGGAGTGATGAGGGAATTTTTAAAATCCGGGAGGGAACGTTCGCAGTGCATTGTGGGGGGGGAAAAAAGATGG
The DNA here is from genome assembly GCA_023279145.1 of Glomeris maerens. Lineage (NCBI taxonomy): Eukaryota > Metazoa > Arthropoda > Diplopoda > Glomerida > Glomeridae > Glomeris > Glomeris maerens. The sequence goes on from WWPM01023960.1 coordinate 14,131, forward strand.
ACGTAAAAAAATGTTTTGATTTTCATTTTGGGTTGTGATTATTTCCGCCTTTAAAAAAATGACGTTTCATTGATTTTTGGAGAGAATTGCAGCAGAGTTTAGGCCAATGTGAAATAAATTGCATCAATAAGAAATCTAGAAATAATTTACATAAAAACAGATAAATTTCTGAAATTTTGATAGGAACATTGACACTTATAAATGCGTAACACTTTCATTACGCAAACTATAAATTCCATGTTTGCAAACACGCTTTAGATGCTAACATAAAACAAAATTCCTGAAATATTACCGTTTGAGTTATTGGCTATTAAAATTTTGTAATATAAACGCAGACCTTCTAACTGAATTATCCCATAATACCACGCGAATAACTGCAAAAAGGCACTACGAAAAAACGCATCTTTATGAAAATATACCAGTTACATTGACAATACCACGTCCCTATTTTCTGTAAATATTTTCCAATCTTCAGTTGCTGTAGCGCACTTAAATTATTGTTGCTCGTATTTGTACTTCCACTTGTATATAGTTCCGTAAGCTGCATTTCATGGTTTAACTTCTGCACTTGCACGTGAAAAGTATATCTCTACCCACTTGTAAATCGAGCGAAATCATGGTCCCGTACAAAAAGCGCGTCTTACAAAATAAGTTTTTACGGTTACAATGTTAAAATGGAAGAAGGGATTTCTGGGGAAGAAAAGGGACGACGGGAGCTATTTACACTGCGTGCTCCACCGAGCTGTACATTACCAAAGCACGCATTTCTTGTGCGGATTCATCACCGAACCCAGCTGGCACTGAAAGGCTTCGGCAAACTGCGGCACTTGTGACAACGTGCCGATAACCCTGGTGGTGTAAAAAAAATAATAGAAAAATCACATGAATACGTAATCCGCACACAAACCAAATGTTCATACTTTTACAAACCTCAGTTTGCTCGGAGAAACATGCTCCAAATACAAAGAGTTGTCCAAATGGGAAGCGCTGGATGCTGAACAGTGAGACTGATAAAATAGACAAAAACCACATTCTAAGAATATCAAAGTATAAGAATATGAAAGCAATGTAGTAAAGCAAAACATACTTGTGCAAAGGCGATGAAGTAAAGTTTATCGTGGCTTAAATCCATCCCCGGCTGCAGAGGTTCGTCATGGAACTGCGACACTTTCTTGAAAGCCTTTCACAACAAATCAAATTCTACACTGATATATGAACTTCACCAAAAGCTTAAATATACACACTCGATCACCTGTAATGCATGGATAACTCCTCCGATGTCTGCTATGTTATTTTCCAGAGACCGGCTTGCTATCTCATCCTAAATATGAAAAACAAGCCAAAAACATTGGATCATTAAAGAACTAGGACATCACAATCCCGTGTTTTCAGTGAAACTATTTACTGTCAAGTTATTATAATCCAACGATCGATAATGTTGTGCAACGCATTCCCTGTGCTCGTGGAATGCGTCCTTTGTCACATTGCTCCAATTTAGCGGCGAGAATCCTTTTTGATCAAACATTTTTCCTGAGATTCGGGAAAATGTCATTTGTTGCATAAAGTTTAGCAAAACGGTTCGTAATCGGGATTCTGTTTTTTTTTTAACACTTGCCAACTTCGTCAAAAGCATGAACCAATTCGTGACCGAGCATCGCACCCACAGCGCCGTACTGCATAGATCTGTCGAAAATCATTCCCGGAAATAAACACAATGCAAAAACTAACACTCCACGGTTCATGGTTAAAATGATATAATTTCCATCCACACAGAAAATTCATTTTTATATACTTACAAAGGAAAATTGGTCTCAAAGATTGGAGCCTGTAGAAGCAGCGGATGAACAACTGTAAGTGTAAGAAAACAAAATATAGCCATCAATTGACCTGAACATTTTCCCTATGCTATGCGCAATACAGAAGAACTTATTATAGTGCCTTATCCCCTTTAACACACATTTTACAATTTCTCATTTCAATGTCTTTATTTAATTACATTATTGAATGATTAACCCCATTTACCCAATAACTCCTGCCATCTTATAACCTTTGTTTTGTTGAAAATTATAAGGAAATTACTGTATAATCAAACCTATTTCACTCAAGTGACTGATGAAATACGGCTCCAGGCTCAGGAAATCTTTCAATTCCCTGATGAAAATGCAAAACAATGCAATGTTAAGTTCGAAACAACTGTGAAAATCGGTGGAAACGATTAAAAATTCCACTTACAACTGCGATGATCCTACTTCACGAATATAGTCTACAAGCTGTAGCCTTCGGTAGTATAAGCCAACCTTTACATTCTGGAAAAAGTCCATCTTCGAGACTGTGATCTGCACGTAACGGCCGAAAGTAACATTAAAATAGCCACGAGGAATTAACGTGCAGCGATGGGTTCCATACCTTTCCATAGTAGTCGTCTAAAGCGCTCATGGACGGAACGAAATCGTTGTACGAGGTCCGTGCTTCCGTGTAACTCGTCTACGAAACCACCAAGTTTAAAAATACGACCCCAGCACTATACATTAATCGTGTAACAAAAGCGGAACCTTGTCGATTGCGATTCTCTTTGTAGCCGCGTCCATCCATTCCACATCTTTGAGTCTTTCATTTAATGCACGTTTAACTTGATTGAATACATCCTTAGCCTGCAAAAGTTAGCAAGTGGCACACATTCATTTCAATTGCTATAATGACAAACGAAACAAGATATTATATGCATTCAGTTCTTTCAATAAAATAATAAAATAAATACACTATTATCAAAATTACAGCTGGTGAACATAATCATTTGAAGGCATAATACATTCATCAAAATTTACCGTATTAAATTCAATCGTATTGATATGTTTTTGGATGTACATCGACAACAGCACAACGTTGAATATCTTGTTCGTTTCTTCCATGCAAAACTCCCACCGATCCAAGGGCCTTGTCGCACCTACAACCAAATTGAGTGATTAGCCGAAAGAAATCAGAGCAACAAATACTCGGCGTTTATAGGTATAGGGTACCGGTTAGAACTTTGCGGTATATGTCGTAAGTAGCTCGGAATTCCTGCGAGAGGTAAGGTGCGAATTTCAGTATCACGGTCCATATCAGGTAGTTATTCAGCGGACTGCGTGCAAAACCGAGACGAACCAAATTTACACGGCATTCACAATGCAAAAAACATAAAAATATGAATCGTTTTGGAACGTAAGCATTAAATGTTTGTGGGATAAATACAGATTATTGTACATTTTAAAATGGCAATTGCACTTTCCAGGGGAAAAAACGAGTACGTTTCTATTATTTTATACATGGATAAAAAATACTGTTTTGCTGTTACCCTTTGTCTGTTGTTGAAAGTATCGTGGAGACGGCAGTCAGGTAATTTTTGGACGGGGTTACCACGGGCGCGTTGTCGTTGATGGGGATCAGCGGAAGGAACGCAGTCAAGTACTCTATCCAGTCAACCTGTCAAATTCATAATCCAATATTAACTTCCTTGCAAACAAAATTAACAGGCAAGAGTCAAATGGAAATATTACACTTAGCAACTGCACACTACACACATTGAGTCATGTTTAACCATCTAACAGCTCAATTGTAAGAATGAGTAAAGCCACCTATAAGGTTAAGGAAAAATCGTATCACACCGGCACGTTTTGCACCATCATCACAAGTATAATAACAGCCTCGAAAGGTGTTGTTGGAAATTCTTATGAAGCAGTTGGGGACTGGTTTCAGCAATAAGCAGGGCAATCAGTTTTACATTAGTTGTTTCACGTCACACTTCAATACACATCCTTAACATAACATTACAAAAGAACTAATAAAACTATACATTGCAATGGACAAATGGAACTTACTTTCTGGATAACTTAATAATAAAAAATAACGATGAGACTAAAAATAAACTGAAAAAGATAAAAAAACTGAAAGAATAAATTGAAATAACTAATTATCATTGCTCAATGCTAGTGAAATATTAAATAAACTATAATTATGAAACAAAAAAGCACATATAACAAGAAAAAACAACGAAGGAATTCAAATATTAATGAAATTAAAATTCAATGGCATAACAAGTGCATTAATTTAAATCCCCGACATTTCTATGAAGTACTATAAATCCTAATTACTGGCATTTCCATTATAATTGAAATCCCTCTCTTCTTATCCCCCCCCCCCCTCTCCAATGTTGGAACACGTGGTTTGTGGACGACCCCACAGTGCAATTGATGCGATAATAATTTCCTTGATATTAAAATAGAATCCCCTTATCAAATGTATCAGAATTTTAAATACCACAGTGAAAAAAACCACTCATACGAACTGTATGGCAGGATGGATTGCAAGCGATATCCTCAATTGTATATGGATATTGGACTGCACCAAAGATGAAATAATCAATGCGGATACAAAGTCTAATCTGAAGTCTTAAAAACCAACACTGCAATATTGACTAATTACTTGTACGTTTTTCTTTTCTCTCTCTCTCTCTCTCTCTCTCAAATGTAAAAAATGGAAAAGATGCAGTATTGTTTGGATATTCAGTGACAGCGTGAAATGAAAACAATGGCCTTGGGTCCTTGCATGCAATATAAAGCAAAATTTAATTTCATCACCAACGACGTCCACAGCAATTTATTTTTGCATGGAGAGCACTACTATACATCGCCCGGATAGGAAAGAAAATGTAAGCGATACGAAGCGACTGTCAACATTAGCAAATAAAATGCCCAGTCAATCTGCTGTAATATCAATTCACAAGATTCCAAGGCTATCTTCTAAATTGATTAAATTCTGGGCACCGATTTTTAACCTTGTTTTTAATCGTGTAATTAGACTAGTTACAAGGACTTGTATGGACCCGTAAAGACCGTGAAATCCATTTTATTAAATGGTTAAAATTTCAAAATTGGGGACGCACTAAAATTCCAAAGCCTGGGCAAAAGTTGAAGCCAAATTACAAGTTCATTAATACATATTAAATATTACAAACTAAAACCAGATCGGAAAGATATCACTGCAGAAGACCTGCCAGAAACATTCTTGCACGCGTAATGATAATAATACTCATAGCATATAAACTTCTTCGATCCTGGAGGGCAAAAGAGCGAAAATGAATTTAATTTTACCCTTTGGGATATCTGGCGCAACTCCTTTATGGTGATCACCTCCTTTTTTCCATGCAAGATCCATTCTTCCGGCGAGGGCGTCACCTAAATTTGCAATTACAATTCTTGAAACCAGTTCCCAAAAAGCGATGGTTTACGCGATAATAAAAATAAAAAAAAACACAAACAAACTGAAAAATCATCCGTGGTTACGTTACCTCTGCGATCCGCTTCTCAAAGTGGAAAACTTCATCGACGAACCCCCGAGCTTGCTGCCAAGTGGCACCCAGGTGTTGCGCCAATTCCTGCATCATCTGCTTATAACCTTTCACGACCTGCGCAACAAGGTGATATAATATGCAAAGGTGCATAAATGTCAAACCGATACAATTCGGTTTCCTCTTTCCTTTACCTTGTCTTCGGGATTGCGGAAATAATAGGATGGATGAGGAAGACCCAGACCGGACGGAAGTATCTGCACAAATAAAAATATAAATAAAAATAAGACAAAAGTGGCCGGAGGATTAGATTAAAACATGTGGCGCCCGGAAATATTTATTTGGCCGTACCACTTATATCAATGTCCCAAAGTTACAACTTAAAACGTAATCATGAGCGAGGTCAGTGAAAATTGTGTTGCCCCTTTTCCTACTTCAAATTTTTATCAAGCGACATCTTGTGAATATGGAACAGTTGTCATCATCCGAAAACCTTGTTCGTTTTTATCTCCTCGGTACAGTCTTAAGTTAATATACGGCCGGTCATCGACTTCAACTTCAGTTTCCTTCACGACCTTCCCGTCTATTTTTTCCCCACAGCATGCAGGTAAATACAAACGAATTTTTTATTCAAATGAAAGTTCAATGACGAAAAGAGGAAATCATATTACCAGTCATTAATTTACAATAAATCACACAATATTAAATGGCACTGCAAAAATATAAACAGTGTGTGGAAGGTTTCTTTGTTAACTGAATCATTTCCTCGAAACAAAAAAGTCATGTCCAACAAGTTATTACGCAGAAACAACCATAAATAAAACTGAGTGAAAGAAAAATAAACGAAAACTGAACAAAAAGCCATTAATCTAAAAGCTAATTTACCAATACATAACTTCAGATTTTTGTGTAGTCTGCAATATACCATTGGACTCGTAACCATTGAATTAGCTTTAATAAAGTTCAACAGGGAGATGTACAGGATTGAAAGACAAAATGCCAACCAATCCGTTCTTACCAAACCGCTGGAAAATGTTAAATTATGCATTCACTACTTCAGCAAAATATGGCAGCTCCAAAAATCCAGATAACCATTACGAATTAACTAGCAACTGCGGAAACACCGCGAGGTTAAAATCCTGATCTAGTTGCCTAGTTGGACGAGCTGCAACGCGATCGCCAAAGATCCCATCTCACACAAACAATGTCCAAACTTTGGACGTTGAATGCGTTGACGCCACGGTCCTATCGTACAAACCGGACAGACCATGGACAACAAACAAGAACAACAAACCTTAATCATGTTGTTATTTTGATTATGCTCGTCCGGCTCGAAGCCGATCTGGAAGAACGGGAAGACTCCGTTGAGCACGTGCAGGTCCCTCAGCACCTTGGGCCATTCCCAGCTGTTCTCGGACCACGTGTTCATCACCTTCCACCCTCTGAGGCTGTCGATGACCCTGATCAGCGACGTGGCCTTGCTGTGGTCCACCGTGTCCAGGTCCATGCAAGACTGGTAGTAAGCCTTCACCTTCCACGACACGGCACTGAAGTCGTCCTCGTGAGGAAGGGTCTCCAACAGTTCCCTGGCTCTCGCAAGGTACTGGTGGGCCAGCCTGTCTCGTACGGAGACCCGACCGTACTGCGCCGGAGGTGGCTCGTGGCGCGAAACCCAACCTCCGCAAGCATACTCCCAGAAATCTTGGCAAGGGTCTGCGGAAGTGTTCACGCTCTCCAAGATGGTGGCCGAGGTCCTTAGGCACTGCGGCCCGTTACAAACCTGGGGCACGGGCGCCGGTTCCGGTGCGCAGTATCTCGTGGCCAAGACGATGACCGTTATGAAGAGCACGAGAACCACGAACACGAGGATGGCCAGCACGATGAGCCACTTGACCGTGAGGCCGGATGCACCGAGAAGGCCCCATTTCTTCCTGGGTTGCTTCGCGGCCCCTTCGCTGTTCTCGAGGCACGCATCGTTCTCTCGCGGTTCCCTCGCGTGAGAATTGTCGGGCACGTTGGGCCCCATCTGTCTTTCTTCACTGTCCTGCAAAAATCAATTAGGCAAATTAAAAAGCAAATTCAAAGTTTAACATCACAGTCCCTTTCCCCCAATAATGTAACACTGAAACCCTACAATTGCAGTTCTCACATTGCCCATTTAACAACTGCTAATGCGCAGTAATTGAAGGAAGCTCCACCTGGTGGCGTCGAATAGAACACAAACTTGGCGATTCAATTTACAAGTTTTTCACTCATTCCAGTTAAATTATATATTGATTCATCCTGCGATTAATAACAGAAGTTATTTGTATAATAATACAGAAAATTGTTCCATCCTAGAATACTAACATTTCGTGGAAATTCATCAATTTTTACCAAGAAAGGTCTGCTGATTTTTTTTTTACAAGTAAAACAAAGCTGCATGAGCAATTGGCAACTGGGTCACTTGGGGTCCTTAACCCTTTGTTCAAGGAGAAAAGGGTGAAAGTCGTGTTGTTGAACCATGCACAACAATCTTTATGACATCCCCAACTGTGCTTTGCCATTATTTAAACATTATGAAATAGCCATTTCATAAATGACACACTTTTACTCGAAACAAATACGAATAAGTTCAAATTTGGGGAAACTGCATCTGCACATCAGCAATTTCAACAAATTTGAAACATAACAATTTGAATTTCCCCGCCTTGTAATTTAAAAATCCTCAACACAAAAAATCTAAACTGTCCTGCGTGATGAAATTTCGCATCACATTACACAAACTGAAAACTAAACAGATTGGATTTGTGAAAAAAACGGAAGAAAAAATAAAAGCCATCCCTGCGTAACGTAAAAATTGCGAAACTACGTGAAATAAGATCCGACATTTAAAAGAAGAAGACGTGCGGATAAATTACATAGAAGAGTCGATTGTTAACCTTTTAAACGCACAAGACGCCACATTGCAAACATTTTTTTTCGAATCAACGCAAAACGCAAACTCGTTCTAATTTCCTAATGTTTTCGAAAACTTACGCATTCGACGTTAGCAACGAGTTCAGACATTTTTAAAGACCAATAAAAATGATATTATCAGATAAATTGTATTTACCGGAAAGCGTTGCCAACACCCACTTCCTACGAATCAAACGCCAACAACGAATGCCGCTTCCACAGGCGGCTAATTTATTATACCACATTTCGCAATGCGGCGCTCCAGCCAGCGACTAGCCTTTCAATATAGCCTCCGTGACAGGGCTCTTTGCTGAAATACATCACTTTCCCTTTATGTTTCCCCCGTCCCCTTCTGAACATTTTTAATTTGCTAAATCAACGACGCAATAAATAGATCCATCTTCACCACAAACTTTTCCTGCATTTACATTCTGTTGGGATCCTAAATTACCAATTACTTTTCATTTATTTGGAGATGAGGGCGTGGCATTAAGAGGAGGATTCCCAATAAGGTTTTCGGGTTTCTGAATTCGCTAGTCTCAATGACAAGGGTGCAAGGTGTGATTTTGTGTCGGCAACGTATCAAAGATGGCCTCTCACTGTATGGTGTTCGTAAATTTCTTGCTTATTTCGGCGTTGTTTGCCGTCGTTCGCTCGGGTAGCAGCGACACTTTAGTGCTACTGGATAATCTTTCAATTCGTGAAACGCATTCCGCATTTTTCAAATCTTTACAAGGTAATGAACGTCAAATAAACGCGTTTTTCGTCTATCCACGTGTACAAGAATATGGGCGACCGGCCATACCAAATACAAATCGTTAGACGCATGAATTTTAATTAATTGAAATCTATTGCAGATCGTGGCTACGATTTGACTTTTAAACCAGCAGACGATGCAAATTTAGCACTGGTCAAATACGGACAATTTCTCTATCAGAATGTTATTATTTTTGCGCCATCCGTAGAAGGCAAGTTCCAATCTATCTGTGATTACATACTCTTATTACTACATCCATTCAAATGTGTTAATTTGTTAGAGTTTGGAGGCTCGCTTTCCCTTGAAGCCATCACCGAATTCATAGATGGTGGTGGCAACTTATTAGTAGCAGCAAATTCAGAAGTCAGTAAGTATCACTACCTAAAGACTATTGTACGAGAAGCATCAAGAAATATATTTGTGGTTCAATCTGGAAATACAGTATTGTGCATCCGATTACAGTACTATATTTGAATTTTTTTTGCGTAGTAGTATTAATCTCACCCGCGGTTCGGTTTGCGTAGGCGACCTCATCCGTGACATCGCCAGTGAATGCGGTCTTGAAGTCGACGAGGAAAAAGCTGCAGTCATAGACCATCTCAACTTCGACGTGGCGGACCAGGGAAAGGTTTGAAAAATCACTCGTACCACGTCTCTAGTCGCAGCTGCATTTTCATCCTTTTTACAGCACACGTTGATCGTTGCCGACCCATCACAACTCATAAACGCTTCGACCATAATCGGGAGCCGGGACATCGCGCCGATCCTTTTCCGAGGAGTTGGGTACGCATCCGAGTAGAATCTTCAGCCTTAATCCTCCAATGAAAAACGGGTATTCCTCTCTAGTTTGGTTGCGGACAGAGACAACCCATTGGTGCTCGACGTGTTGAGGGCATCTTCGTCCGCGTACTCCTACAATCCTGATCAGAAAATCACAGAGGCATATGAATTATACAGTCCAACTTTTATAATTTTAATTCTCAAGAGATGGAAAGAAATGGCATTCCCCGTTCTCTTATACCGTCGTGCTAAATGTGCTCTAATATGTAGCTGGAATCAGGGATTCATTTCTCATTCCTTGAGATTCGAGTTAAAGTTCGACTTTGCTTTGTAAACGGCTTGCGATCTAATGCATCGTCCAACTGCATTCTCATTTTTCAGTATCCTCATGCCGTTGGCAAAAATACGTTGCTAGTCGCCGCGCTGCAAGCTCGCAACAACGCGCGCGTTGTGTTTTCGGGTTCATTGGACCTCTTCAGCGACGACCTGTTCTCGGCCCCTGTCGAGAAAGGAAACGGTGGAAAGCAGTACGCAAATTAATAATGAATGATGCAACTGCGCTGGAGTATGGTTCAGATTGAAATATTACCGTGTTTGTAGCTATCCAAAATCCGGCAACGAGGCTTTCGTGACCGCGCTCTCCCAGTGGGTCTTCAAAGAAAGCGGAGTGTTGAGAGTGGGGAAAGTTAGCCATCACCGCGAAGGCGAATCGCAACCGCCACCTTCGTACACCGTCACCGAACAAGTGGTACGGTTCTGACCGCGCAACCCTTCTTGTTAGCAAGCAACAACTTTAATCGTTCCCTGCAACAGGTTTACACCATCGAGATCGAGAAGTTGGAGAATGGCAAGTGGGTTCCGTTCAACGCCAAGGACGTGCAGTTGGAATTCGTAAGGATCGATCCGTTCGTGAGGACGTCGCTGAAACGAAAAGGTGACAAGTACGAGGCTCGATTCAAGATCCCAGACGTCTATGGAGTATTCCAGTTCAAAGTGAACTACAACAGGATCGGTTACACCCAACTGTACAGTGCAACTCAAGTTTCGGTACGACCGTTGGAGCACACTCAGTACGAACGGTTCATCCCGTCCGCGTACCCGTATTACGTCAGCGCTTTCTCCATGATGATCGGAGTGTACATTTTCAGTTGCGTATTTTTGCATCACAAAGATGGCGCCAAGTCAAAGCACGATTGATAAATAAAAAGGGGAATTCATTTGTCACTTAACAACACGTGTGCATTACATTTATCGCATGTTACTCTGCATCTGATTGAGATGTATCGACACTGTGAATAAGCAACGCGCATGTAGTCTGTTGTATTTTTTTTGCAATGGTTGCAACAATTAGAAAGCCCAATGGCATTGTAGATTTACACACAAAGACAATATGAAGCAAAAATACATGTTGTGCAAAGAGGAATATACATACTGTATGTAAATTAACGTGTTCCAACGCAATTTTGAAGTTTTATACAATACGTTCACTTTTTACTATAGAAATAGTAGAAATTAGTAACGTATAGTATTTCGCATATTTCATGGAAGTATTCAGAATGTTGGAAATAGAAATGTTACTTCAAAACCGTATTACATCCAATTAATTCGGCTAATACATTCCCATCAACCACTGGACGTTGGAAGAATGGGAATTCATTTGTCACTTAATTGGATCCATACGTTTCCCTTTTAAATAAATCGCGCGCTATGACGTCATCGATGACGTAAGACACGAATCCTCCTGGCGGCGAATTTGGCATCGCCGCCGCCATCTTCGTTTATCCCCACTACCTGGTTATAATTATTTGTAACGACTGGAGAATAAAAACATGACGTTGACAGCCGACGACGCGTCGGTTGTCGCTCGCCGATGTCCTCCGAAAAAGCTTCAGCCGCCACACTTCTCGATCTGGGTCGAAAAAACGTCGCGTTCGGAGGTGCGTCTACGATGCTATTTCTCCTGCTAGCCGCTGGGGTCGTGCTAGTCATGGCGCGCATCCGTTCCGCCCAGTCGGCATTCAGTGTCGCCAGCGGCGCCTCTTCCAATAGGGGATACGCGACACTTGCTCTCCTATTTGTAATAACGCGGCGCTCTTCCATCACCGGGAATCCGATCGTGGAGGCGCGGCGCGTCGGAATTCGCCGTATTACTCCGCCACTGGGTCTGCGCGAAGTAGTTCCTTTTTTGTTTTCATCAGTTTTTGACTTGAATAGATCAACGATCGCAACACCCAGCAAAACTAGTAAAACGATTGCCAGCAAATTATACGCGATGTACAATGCGCTAGGAGTGGGAGGGTCTAGGGATTGCTCCGCCTCCTCGGTCATTGCAAACTACTTTTTTTGTCCCTTTCTGGAATAAGAAATTAATCCAACGTTTTTATGATTTTAACTTTCATAGAAACCGGCATTCACTCAATATTACATTTCTATGTCATTCGTGTTCTACAATTTAAAAAATATTTTTTTTTGCAACTGTAAATGTTTTTTCTTGTTTATCAAAATGACAAAATATATGCTAAGATAAATTTCCGTAACTGCTCTATCCTTACCAGAAACTATTTCATGGTGGGGTGTTATTTCCATGCGGTTTTCTCGCTAATTATTTTTCACAACACATTTGCGACGTTTCTATCCGATCCGAGATAGAGAAGTGGTTGCGGTTGCCATGGAAACTAACTCGCCATCTAGCGGGAAGGCGGTGAAACTCGCCCGCATTCATGTATGCACCTGCTGCTTTTGGTTATCGCAAACGTTGCAAATTTCATAAACAATGTAGGGAAAATTTGCTGGAAAAAGTGTTCTGATAAGGGTTCAAAGAAAAAAGCACAGAATACAAATTTTCAAATCACACAGAAATCACGAATATCGTTTAAAATCTGGTGAAAAATTGCTCAATTAATATTTACTACCACTCTTGGTATCATATGTATTCATTACTTAGCATTTTTCTGGGAAGAATAAAGTAATTCTCACTTCAAACTGCAGCCATTTTATATTGACTGTCCCAATTTCAAACAATTTACGTCATCCATGCGGCATTTAGTGTCGTATTACTTCAAAATTTAAATTCAATATAGTCCCGTTCAAAAGACATGAGCTTCAAGGTCAGATACCTAATACATGGTGCATTTGCGATCTTGGAATTGCACATTTGGTTTTATTACTATTTCCAGCATTGATATCGTCAAAGAGTAAATGAAAAAAGAAATGGGACAATAAAAGTAGTACTGATGGGGGAAATCGCGCGCGTTCTGAATCTGGCAACAACGTCATTTATCTCTACGTTCTCGCTTCGTTCGGCGCAAAATTTCTTTGGCGTCCATCTCATTGAAATCGGTGCCAGTTTCTCGGCATTTTGTCGCAGCCATCGCGGCGTCCAGCCTCCCAAATCACGCCAAAAACAGTAGTATCAAGCTCGTTCGGCCACTATCTCTTGCCATCGGCGTCAAAGGCCAAAGAGACGGTCGCCAATCGCCGCTTTCATTCCGCCAAGAAGAACGACAAACGGCCGCCTTGGCAGTCGCCATTTCGCCTCGGCGCGGGCGCGGCCTAGCTAGCGTCAAGCCCCGCCCACCGCAACTTAGCCGCTCCCGCTTACCTTCCGTAGCAGCACGTGCCGGTGGAGGTGAGAATTTCTCCAAAATGTCGGACGTGAAGTTGGAATCGTCGGCAACAGTGGACATCGGCGTCGGAAAGAGCTTGTTCATGTTGTCTGGAAGAAGATGCAGCGACAGGTCGGCAGTGGCGGCAAATCCGAACCAAGGCAAACATTTCAGCCGACGGCGTCACACCAGTTTCAGCGCGGCAGAAGGCTTCAAACGCCGCAAAAAAGATGGTGGAATCGTTCCTCCGACCAAGTTCTTGCTCGGAGGAAACATCAACGATCCGTTGAACCTGAACAGTTTGTCCGACGAAGTCAACCAAGTCACTCCGAAAACGTCTCCGATGCCGACTCCCAAGCATCGAATACAGGTGAAGTAATCCGTTGTGATTGGCTGAACCAAAACACGCCCAACAGTAGGCGGGGTCTGATTGCGCGCGTTTTTCGCGCAAGGCGTGGCTCCGGAATTTCCAGTAATTCATGATTTGTCAGATGCAGGGGCGTCGTGGGCGTTCCGAATCCTGAAAAATGCAACACGCCTTCAATTAGAATAATAGTTAATATTGGTGTTCATCATGAAAATATTTGCAAAATTGCGCAAGGTTTAAAGACGGACAAGTTGAAACCAAAAATAACTATATTCCAATGTGATATTTACAAAATAACTGAAGTAACCCAACAAAGAGGAATAAATACAAGTTCTTCCCCACCTTTGGTTTTTGCACATTACTATTGACAATAATAAAACATTCTTTACATTAGTTTCTCATTTGAGAGACCATATTGAATAATAAATATAAGAATTAATTACCTGAGACTGAGACTGATCCTGATCATTTCCGCATGTAACATTAACATTTCTAACTTTTTCTTCAGGTGCAAGTGTTGATTCCTCCAAACATCAACGACCCTTTGAATCTGAACGCCGATGACGATGCAGAGTTGCAGCTCATGTCTCCAAAGACCCCTAAAAGGAAGCACCGCAAGAAGAAGAAACGATCTTCAGGTCACACAGCAGAGTCGCGTACATCCTCTGGAACCGCATCTGTAGAAGAAAAGCTTGTCCCATCTGTAACGCAACCCGTTGACACGGTGACCGCTTTGCTTCCTCCAAAAACTAAAGATGCTCCTTGCACGCCACCAAGGACCCTCAAACTAGATCCGCTGCCACCTTCCCTCGACGTAGGCCCGTTTGGCGACGATCCGGTTAATAAGTCTCAAGGAGGTAACCGTGGAGGCCGGCGGTCGGATGACAAGATAGTCTCACCGGTCATCCCTCAACCGGGCATGGTCCGCAAAAGGGTCTCCAGCAGCTTGTCTGTGTCCGAGTCGTCCGATAAAGGCCACAAGAAAGGAAAGGGGCACACGGTAGCAGCGACTTCCGGGCAAGGACTTACTTGCACCGCCAAGCCCAGGATAAGGGAGAACGATGCAAAGTACAGGTTCGGTAACTACGATAGGTATTACGGATACCGCAACCCCAGCACCGACCGTGACGTGCGGCTTCAGTGTTTCCGGCGAGAGTGGTTCGAGGGCATGGACGTGCTGGACATCGGCTGTAACGTGGGTCACTTGACGCTGACCCTTGCCAGCGAGATGCAGCCGCGAAAGATCATCGGCATCGATATAGACGCCAAGCTGATCCGTGTGGCAAACAGAAACGTCAGGCATTACCTGCAGGAGAAAGATACGATGCAAGCGTCCCAGAATGAGTTCCCCATCTCTTTCGCTCTCTGTCACGGCCCTATTGTCGCACCGGTCGCGAGCATCATGAACGCGAGCCGAGACGGCGTATTTCCCAATAATGTATTCTTTGTAGAGGTGAGTGAGAATTAATATGGTACCTTCAAAAAGAAATCCCTTTTTTTACAATTGCTTTTTTTTTGTTTCTGTCAGGGAAACTATATTCTGGAGTGCGACGAGCTTCTTGAAATGCAGAAACCAGCGTACGACACCATCATGTGTCTAAGTCTCACGAAGTGGGTGCACCTAAACTGGGGAGATGAAGGTCTGAAAAGGCTCTTCAAGCGCATATACAGACAGTTGAGACCCGGAGGAAGAATGATCCTTGAAGCCCAAGCTTTTAGTTCGTACACGCGCAAGAAGAAGCTGACCGTAAGTGGAATCATCTTTAGAAGTATTTGTGGTTAAAAAAGTACTGGAAGCATGAGTAAATAGCTGCATGAAATTGTTTAAAGTTGTAACTTAGAATCTGGGAAAATGAAATGACAAACTGAACTGAAGTTGAGCACTGTAACTAACTACGTTTTGTAACCATAAATGTCATTTATACTTGCATTCCTAACAATCACACTTTGTGTATTCTGATTGCAGGAGAAAATCTTCGAGAACTATAACACCATGCGGCTAATGCCGGATCGCTTCACCGATTACCTTCTTTCCCAGGAGGTCGGTTTCACTAAATGTGAGGTCGTAGATGTACCGATGAATCCAAACCATGGTACGCTCCAAAAAGATTATTGTCTAGCTCCAAGTCCTGCACGGATATAAAAACAAAGTATTACATTTAGTCTTTTCGTTATCACTTCAGGTTTTAGGAGGCCGATCCAGCTTTTTACTAAAGGATCAACCAGCTCGCAATCCCCATTCCAGGACAGCGATTTTCTCGCAAAGCTACCTGGACGCAACACGAAGATGAAGGAACCAGAGAGGAAGGAGTCTTTTCATACGGAGTCCGGCGAAGATAATAACGCAAAGAAGAGTTACGATCCGGAAGAATGCCTCGAGGAAAGCTCCAAGTTGAAAGGAAGGTGTAAAAAAGTGGCAAGGAAGCGAAAGGCACCAGAAATTGCCGAGGCTCTCAATGAAGATTCCAAGTTGAAAGAAAAGCGCAGAAAAGATGTCGAGTCTCCCGACGATGAAAGGAAGTTGAAAGAGGGGCTGAATTCACAAAAGCCTCCGCAAGAAGAATTGAAACCGGAAGAAAGATGCAGAAAGTCCAGCGAACACAAGCGGAAAAAGAAATCCGAAAGTGAAGATTTGAAAGATGATGTCACAGACTCGAAAAGACGGAAGTTTACCGAACATAAAGAAAGCCAGGAGAAAAGCTGTAATAGGGAAGAGAAGCGGCTGAAGAAAGAGGGTAAATACCGTGAAGACAAATTAAGGAAACAATCTGAGCATTAAACAAACCAACAACATGTAAATCGAGTCGAATTTTACCACCACACAAATTATCATTACGTTGCTTGTTCTAGAAAAGTTAATGATAATGCAACTATTTTATTTTGCCAGACAGTAGAATACAAAACCCCGAGTCCTTGTACATTGTTGGCCGTATCGCACCGCATATTCATTCCCAATGTTCTGGGAGCGTTTACCTTGCGGACTCGATACAATAACGTCACCCCAGTTACAGACCAAAAAAGCTTGTATAAATAAACTGTAATAAATTGTACTTGGAAATTCCCTCTCGTGTCTCATTATCTACAGATCGTAAACGAAATTATACGTGGAAAATACACGTGTTATTACAGAGGATCATGCAATGAATGACAGAAGCATGTAGACATAATATAGATGTTAGTAGAAAAACGTGCTCCCGAGATGGATAGTGAAAATATAAATATATAAAACTTAAGTTCAAAATTGGATGGAATGCATCTATAATAAGTGATTTAGATTTTTGCTTCAGTACTATTTAACATCAATGTATAAGAATTATGGTGAGAAATGGTACAAATGATGTGCATCTCACAAGTCTTCCTTCAGTTGTGCGATTTCGTGTGAAAAATTGGCAATTAATTTGCTTTATTATTACATCTACATCAAAGTAATGACTTGCATGATCAGTGCAGAGATCACGAAATAACCTATAATAGGCTTTCATCAGAGAAATAGCAATTTCCTAGAAGATAAAAGTGTTGCATTATTTGACAAAGAAGGAGACAGACTTGTGAGCTTGCCTGTACATACAACAGGTGAACAAATACCAAATGTAACAACAGCCTGGCAGTGATACGCAGTAATATTTAAGCCAATACTACTACTTT
>WWPM01023961.1:0-15733 GCA_023279145.1 Glomeris maerens
AAGTAGATGAAAACTGAATCAGCTGCAAGTGCAAGGCAAGAAACGAGAACTCGCATCAGTTGCATGAAGAATGACATCTTTCGCGCAATTACAAGAAACCACGCCAGTCAAAGCCTGTTGGTTCGGGTTCTGAACCATCTTCATCGAAGTCCGTCCAAGCAGCCAACATAGCTCGTGCGACACGTTTGCCCTCTAGCCGAGAAGCTTTAATGTATGCTGTTGTTGGTCATCGTCATCGAGCCAATTGAGTGTCTGCACGCGAAACGTAGACATTGGACTCTGGCGTGACAAGCCATATGACATCAGACTGCAATTTCTTTAAGGACTTCCAGCAAAGTAAGGGAGAAGTGTTTCTCATTAATGGTTGCAGGACTCTCATCAAGGGACGAGGATGCAGCATCCTGTACAGCCACATCAGGGACACTGGTTATGTTCAACGTTTCAGACTTGACGATTTCCTCTTCTTATCAGAGCTTGAAGACTACTTGATGTCCATTCCGAAACTACTCCGTAAAGGTCTAGGCCTCATCACTAAGGGCGGCACAGTGATTGTTACCGCTGAGGGACAAGATGGCTCGCAGATACTGAGTCTGGAAGCCTCTTTGGAGAATGATGATACGTTCCGATATCACCCCGTCTCCATCGATGAATGTGCGCGTTTAGCCAACTCACCGGACACTGTCAAAATGGCATCGTTGGTTAGGACACCGCGGCCCAACTGCTATTCGCAAGATGGCTGCCCTGAGGATGGTGGAAGATCGCAAGTAGGCGATGTGTGCGAAGTCGTTCTTGCCAAGCAAGATTTGTGCCGCACAGCCCATTGATCTTATCCGCATGGATCTTTGCAGACCAATGCCCCTTAGGTCGCACAGCAGTAAAAGTTACGTCTTGACACTTGTTGATGATTTCTCCTGCTTCACTTGAGTCCAATTCTGACTAAGAAAGGGCAAGTTACCGAAGCAATCAAGGAGTTTGTCGCTGCGATAAAAATGCGCTTCGAGAGGAACATAAAAGTTATCTGAAGCGACAATGGTTGCGAGTATGTCAACTCAAGTCTTCGAAGGTTCCTGAAAAGTGAAGGCATCAGACACCAGTTCATAATCCGACACAGAGTGGAAAAACAGATCACTCCTATAGAAGTATTGGGCGGAAGCAGTTCTTCATGTGACTTACCTTCAGAATCGTCTGATTTCACGTTCGGTGGAGAAGATTCCGATAGTCATTCTCTAGACAGAAGCCTGATGTTAATGATCTTCGTGTCTTCGGTTCACACATGCTGACGCACGTTCCGGCGGCACTGCGCAAGAAGTTAGATGATCGGGTCGAGGAAGGAATCTTTAATAGCTACACGGACGGTGTAAAGGCTACAAAGGTTTTGACTGCGACGGACCGGGTCTGGAACAGTTATACTGCCTGTATCATCGACTCCAAAGAAGCCACACCTCAGATTACTATCTCACTTGCTGTAGATCTGGAGACAGAGAGAGACTGGTGTGTGGACCTTGACCGTTGCCACGACGACTCTTGTAGTGACAGTGAAAAGAAAGACGACCAGCCCACAGCGCAGTCTATGACCCTTGTGAGGATGGTATAAACTTCTCCTTTTGATTTGATGACCTCGCACCCACAGTTGTGCCTATTGGTGTGTTCAAAACATCAATCGGAGGAAGGAAATTCTAAAGTGTGTCCAAATGAACGTTTGCATTCGGGTGTGAGAAGTGGCACAAAGAAATGGTGGACACTTTGAACACGTGATCAAAATAAAAACTTTGGAGTTTCTTCTATTAAAAAAGTGTTTGTTTTTAACTGTGGCTTTTATACATAGTTTTTATTGTATGAACGATCGTTATCAGGGCGCTTTAATTGGGACACCCTGTACAATCAACAACAGCAAAGTTAGATTGTGAATGACATTCACTGGTACCTTTAACCTTGACCGCAATGTCACCAATAGATTGCCGTTTATGTTACCTAATATGCACTTGCATACCCCACTCTATACCTCATATTCTTCTAGCAATTGGTTTGGCCCTTCAAAACCCGACACCCTGTATATTATCAATTTTTAATTTGCCAATAAAACTAAATTACCTTGATTTGTTCTGCTTATATGCGGACCACTGCTATATCAATTGTCAATGTTTCCATTAGTTTTTGCAGTAGACAAAAACGGTTACATGTTATTGGGTATATTATTAACCTTTAAGGTTAACTGTCAAGCTTTTCTTCGGTACTCTGAAAATTAAACTGAAGAGAAGTCACACAAAAATAATATTACAACTCATTGGAATTTTTTTTAATTATTACCTAAGATATTTTAAAATAAAGCTCAAGAATTCTGAGGAGATGACGTCACTCCCTTGAAAGATGTGTTGCTGTGATGGAAAGGGAACCAAATGCTAGCAGGTGTAAACTTATTTAGGTGAGCGGCCATCTTTAATTGTCTCTGGTGCAGTTAAAAAGGGATAAAGGTATGGTTGGTCTCCCTACTTATGTTATTTGACATCCCTGTGAACGGTCTGTGACCCTATGTTAAAAGTATAGGGAAATAGGAAGTCGTAATTTGTAATATCTTAGGAAATAATGTTTTAAAACGATTTCCAATGAGTTGTAGTTTTATTTTTTTGTGATTGTTCTTCAGTGTAATTTTTAAGGTTCCTTAGAAAAAGCTTGTCAGTTCACCTTTCAAAATTATTGCAGACAGAAGTTAAACCGCAGACGGATGGCTGCAACGGTTTGAAGTACAATTTGAAGCCGGATATAATTCACTCCATTTTCAAAACGTATCCAGCAGGTATTATCGTCTTTTGGAGATACCGGTTGATTCACAAGTCCAGTGTCTGCCTGTTGTTTTTGTAAATGAATGGTGCCAGAATGAAAACGCACATGGAAAGTACTCAGCAGGTTGGGAGCTATCTAACCCTGTGCCCATTGGTGACCTTGAAAGGTGAGATAAAGGTCATTGAAATGCAAACTGTAATTACACAGGTCAACACGATTTTGCATCCGGTACAACATAATGTTTTTCTGAAGTGTTTTGAAAGTAGAAAACAAATTTGAAGTCCAAAAGTTTCTATCACATCACATTTTTTTTATGATGGGATTTCAGTAAACAAGTCCAATTTTTACTTGTTTTACTATTGCAAGAGACCTATTGGGTCTGCAGACTCATTCTTGTGCTTAAATGAAAGCAAATGAAACGTACAACAAGTGTAATTCATGTGACTTTTCTTGTAGAATGAACGGTTATGTTGATATTTGGCCCGAAAGTAGAGAAAAACTCAAAATTCTCGTTTTTTCAACAAAATTTCCACTTTTGAAGTGTCCTATCTTGGAAACCATTGGACATAAAAATCGGCGTTTGGGTCTAGATTGTTGCAAATGTAATTTACTTTAACAAAGGTAGTAACGACTAATGTCGACAAATGCATAGTGTACGAGTTATAACACTTACAATGCAACAAGGGGAAAACAATTGACGTGTTTCTTCTAGCATGCAGCGAACACGGGTGCTTAGCCATACCAAGAAAGTGTTAAAATGTTTATTTATTTCAAAAATCCGTCAAAATCTTCATTTAGACATAGAAAACTACACTACCCAATGTTTACTACATGCTGTTTTTCCTAAGTGAAATGTAGAAAACAAATTTTAAATCTAAAACGTTCAATCACATCACAATTTGTTTTATAATTACTGCGCTGGTTTCTTATCAGGGAGACCAGAACTGTGTACAAGAAGTGATCCTAAAAAGTGCATTTTTAAGAAAATACATTATATTTTATAAAAGTGCAAGCTTCATGATATACTACTAGAGTCAAAAATAAACCGGACTTTTGCAATTGCTGCCTTCCTATTATTCCAACAATTATGTCACTGTCTATACATGTTCCTAGATATATGACGTAGTGTCCTGTGACGTATCTTTGAACATGTATGAGTGCGCTGCATGCTGGGACATGCAAACGTAGAGTCTACGTAGCTTGTTTTCCGGAATCAACTAGAGTCAAAATAAACGGAACTTCGTCCGTAGCTTTAATAACACTAACAATGAAACTGATTACATGGTTCCACCTTCAAAGTAATGTCCTTGCACTGCAACACACTTCTGCCAACGGCCATACCACTGCTCAAAACATTTTTGGAATAAATTTTTTGACACATCCCTCATGGCGGAATGATGTAATCAGTTTCATTGTTATTGTTATTAAAGCTACGGACAAAGTTCCGTTTATTTTGACTCTATAGTTGATTCCGGAAAACAAGCTACGTAGGATCTACGTTTTCATGTCCCAGCATGCAGCGCACTCATACATGTTCAAAGATACGTCACAGGACACTACGTCATATGTCTAGGAACATGTATAGACAGTGACATAATTGTTTGAATAATAGTAAGGCAGCAATTGCAAAAGTCCGGTTTATTTTTGATTCTAGTAGTAGAAGATATAATTATAAAATCGCGTGAATATGCCAATGTATGAGGCTATTCTGTAAAGTAGTGCCTCATTTTTTTAAATACAAAGGAACACTCATTTTAAAAAAATGTTGCTATCAATTTACAGCTAGAACATCTCTCTATTTTTCTACATAATTGCAATTCATCCGATTCATTTGTGTAGGCACTGTAACTGTTTTCGTATGTCCATGTAAAGCCAAGCAAACTGGTCATACAAAAACTGTCACATCACCTACAAAAATGCATCGACCAGAATGGAATTATGTAGAAAAATAGGTAGATGTTCTGTCTACAAATTGATGTAAACATTTTTGAATATGAACGTTTTTTTGTATTTCTAAAAATACAAAACCTTACTTTACGGATTACAATCCTGTACATTTTATATAAGATAAAGATTTCGATATATATTTTCATCTAGATGTGATAGGGGAAAAATATAAGCATTTTCGGAATCAGCGTATCATTTTACATGTCAATCACCTCAATTTGTTTTGTATACACTAAAAAAAAGCTCTTTCTGTTGACTTTTAGTGTAAAGTTATATACTGAGAATCATGGAATGTACGAAAACAGGAGTTCAAAATATCTCAACAACCAGACGTGCTGGAAAAAAACTAAAAGTGGATTAGAAATCAGCGCAAAAAATTGATTTAGAAACAAGTGATTTCATTCCTGATGCTTTTTAAATACTGTAGAGGCTGTATTTTTCGCGAGGCTTTAATTTTCGCGAATTTCGCGAGTGATTAAAAATCGCGAAATTATGGGCCACGCGAATTTACGAATTTACGCTCCGATTATGACCAATCAGAAACGAGGCGCAAGAAATCGCGAATTCAAAGGCTCGCGAAATCAAAGGCCTCTACAGTATATTTTTTGTTGACCAGTGTTATTAGCGCTAGTGGGCTGATATCATTCTGCGAAATGTTCAGTGCCGTGTTCTGAATATAACGCAGCAAACAGATTGATAATCGGATAAACAATGCAAACGTTTATGGAACAAACCGGCATGTGCACCCCCGTGAAAAGCTTTCTAGCCAGCTCCCTTGTTGTACACAAACAGCATGCAATTGCAAGGCAGGGAAGCACACACCAGGGTATTGGTTAGGAAAGCTTTTCGCAGGACAGCTTTTCACAGGGGCTGCACATTACGGTTTTTTCCATGTAACTTTTGCATTGCTTATCCGATTTTCAGTCTGTTTGCTGCATTATGTTCAGAACACGGCATTGAACATTTCGCAGAATGATATCAGCCCACTAGCACCAATAATTACAAAGTTTGCATTTAAATGACCTTCATCCCACCTTTCAAGGTCACCGATGGGCACATGGCTAGATAGCCCCTAACCTTCTGAGTACTTTCCATGTACGTTTCCATTCCTACACCATTCATTTACAAAAACAGGCCATTTACAAAACAGGCCTCACCCGGTATATCGATATAAATGTGTGTTTAGTTAAAATTTGTGTTTCAGTTAAGAAAAAACATCTAGAATATGTACCGGAGAAGATGACTGAAAGTGAGTTTTGGACGCGCTTTTTCCAATCCCATTATTTCCACCGAGATAGATTGAACACTGGGAGTAAAGATGTATTCACTGAATGTGCCAAGTACGACGAAATAGGTTCGTATCGTTAATAGCTCACTGCAATTTGCCAAGATTGCAGGCTTTATGTGAGCAGTGTAATTCATAACTAAGATTGCTATTCGAGTATCCCCTATTGGTAATTATTAGAACTTATTCTGAATATTAGTAATTACGTTCTTGCAAAACACATTCAGGGTTGGTGGGGCCGGGGCAACGCAGTTTTAAGGGCCAGTGGGGTATAGTGTTTTAAAAATAGGGAGCTAAATGAGCCATAGCTATCAGGCAAGCACTTTTTTGGAGTTTTCCTAATAGCAAAATGAACCATTCCACATGAAATCGACACAGTGGGTTGCGTGACCATCTCATTTATTTATATAAAATAACGAGAGGTAGCACCACTTTTGTGTAAATTACAATTCTTTTATCGACTGTCGTTTTGGATCTAGGCCCATCGGTACCCGCTGCTATCTGTGAAAAATCGTGTTTCCAGCGGGTCACAGAAATCGCTATAACAATTGAATTCCAATCTTTCAGAATATTTATTCAAGTTTTGGGCAGCTGTCTGTCAACCATACTAAAATGGTCTCGAACTTGGCAAAATTGCAATGCCAAGTCATGTTCAGGGGGCCCAAACTAAGTTAGGGCTTTAGATCGAAATTTAATTTTTTTCTCCGGCAAACTATTGCGGTACATTTCATTTGGTATTTAAAAAATATTGCATTTCTTTTTATTAAGATTTAGAAGACCGGGTTACACACAAGTGTTAGTTTGTTGTGCACTATACGAAGAAATGTATGAGAAATGAAGGCGTTTAAGACGCGTCTTCTGCCAGTCATTTAAGCCTAATGGAATTAACATATTCATAACTTACAAAATATTTTTGGTTTAAATTTGTGCAATGGAACATTTTAATTCCATAATGTTTTAGCAGATGTTAATTATGTCTGCAACAATTGTACATTTTGATAGCTTAAATAATCAATTTTCTGTTTTTTGGTTGCATGCATTTTTTCACAAGTTTGACTCTTCATAATTCAAAAACTACCCAGAAATACAATGAAAATTGAATTGCGGGTAGTATACTAAAGGATGAATGCGACACCAGCAATTTCAGATTTTTAACAGTTCTCCCCCTTTATGCTAATTGAACTTCAGTATGGTCAAATTACAACATTTCCAAAGTTCAGTGCCAAAAAAATAAAAAGGAATTTAAAACAATTCTTTTTAAATTCAAAATGAAACATGCCTCAATGTACGTACCTCAATATTCAACAGAATAATTACCAGGATGGCAAATCAAGTGTTAAAAAATACGAAAAGTGCATGGCTTAATCTGGAGATAAAGAATCATTACCGTAAAATTGAACAATTGAATAGACAATGGGCGTTTTCGTCAATTCAGTTTCTATCTACTCAACTGAGCATTGGCTAGAAAAGTTGGTCGGCAATTCATCCTGGCCTAATCAACAACGATTTTTTTGGTCGGCAAATCAGTCGACTGAGGACCGACTTCAGTGTGACTGACTTTCGTCTCAGTCGAAATTTTGTGGCCTGAAATTTGTGGTCGGCAAACCAGATCAGTTGGGTTCCAGTCACGAATCGGTCATGACGTCACACGTTCAGTCGACACTGATAGACTGGATGAATTGCTGAAAACGCCCAATGTTACTTCTATCAAATGAATATAAACCAGGTGATGGGTTCAAGCTGGAACCTTATAGAATATGAATTGGATGGTTTCTTAACGGAGATCAAGGACAATTTAAAAAAAAAGGAAAAGACAAAAAACTGGAAGGACTTCAGCGAAATTTTAGAATGAATCAATTAGTAGAGAATAATGCAGAGTTTCGGTTACAAACCTGAGTGATATCCCCTTAACTGGAACCTAACGACAAATCCTGGAACAAGAATTGAAGTTTAATAACCCATAGAAAATGAATATAGAAAGAAATATCATTGCCATGGAGGAAGCAATCTGAAAACTTAAATTAGATTCAGGAGCGCTCGTTGCAAAATAATGAATGCAAATACCCATATCATCAATGCAGAAAGAAACAGGAAGGGAGACAAAAATAAACAAGGAATTGCACCAATAGTATCCATAAACACTAGAATGCTACAATGAATGAAGAACTTGAAAGCCCTAAAACACGAACTCGCGGAAAAACAACTGGTTTTGGCAAGAGCAGATAAAAGAGGACAGAATGCTTTCCTGCTTCCAAAAATATTACATTTACAGAAATATGGCAGATATCATGGAAAGTGAGGAGGTACCAGAAAAAATAAGGAATAAGATACAAAATGACCAGAAAGCTCTCATTAAAGAATGCAAAACGTCCTTTCTTAAAGACTATAATATAGCCCAATTGATGACTTCTAACCCTATATTGGCTTGTATGCACGGGCTACCTAAAGTGCATAAACCTGGGAACCCAATTTGACAAGTCATATTAATATCAGCTATTGATACTCCAACTTATCGACTGGCTAAATATATTCATGAATTTCTTGACCTGATGTGAAGATCAAGGACCTATTATTTGAAGAACACAGAACATTTTATTAATAATCTGTGTAAAGAAGATAAGAAAAATGAAATGCTAAAAAATTTCAGAATGTACTCATTGGACGTAGTAGCATTATATCTGAGTGTACCCCTGGCAGATATGTATCCAATTATTGAGAATTTTGAAGACAAGCAGATACAAATGGCTATCAGCCTGATTAAATTTGTCAATAATATTTTTTCACGTTTAGCATAGTACTCAGGTCCGGCGGAACGGAAATCAGGATGGAAATTACGCTTGCACGGAATTTCGGGGCGTTGGAAATTGAACGGGGTGCAAATCTTAATTTCGCCGCTGGAAATAATGTTTTCATTCCAGGCTCAAATATAGCCGGAATGCAGGTCGTGGCGAAACTTCCGCTAGGGGAAAAATTTTGCTGAGT
Organism: Glomeris maerens; assembly: GCA_023279145.1. Classification (NCBI taxonomy): domain Eukaryota; kingdom Metazoa; phylum Arthropoda; class Diplopoda; order Glomerida; family Glomeridae; genus Glomeris; species Glomeris maerens. Next base: position 8,996 of record WWPM01023961.1, read on the forward strand.
ACCGTCAAGTTTTCCGATGCCCGAAATCACACTTTCCACCCACGGACATATTCCGGAGCATTTTCGCCGTTCCTGAGTACTATGCTTTTGTCAGGAAGTTGTTTAGACAAACGGATGGACAAGCCATGAGATCTCTGCTGGCGGCTACGCTACCCCTTATCTTTATGGAGGACTTTGAAGAGAAAATATAAAAAATACAGTCTAGGATCCAGTTCTGGAATCGATTTATAGATGACGTCTTCGTGATGCGTAATTTATCAGATGAGGGTTTCGATAAATTTTTGGAGATATATAACGTCAATAGCCAGATAAAATTCACTTTTAAAGAAGAAGGAGGGAATGGTTTTTCGTTTTTTGCTACGCTGGTCAGTAGATCAGACTGAGTATTCAAGTTTGGAATCTGTCGTAAACCTTCACAAATTGGAAGAGTTATTGCTGGCTACTCCTATCATCCCCTGCAACAAAAGCACGCCTTCATCTAATCGGCCATACACCGCGCATTCAATTTTAGATTGAACGTGAGTTGTATGGATCAAGAGAAACAATTTCTGATAGAAATATGTATATTAAATCATCGTGATCCAGATCGTGTGGAGAACGTAGAGAACACCAAACAGCAGCATGTACGTAGGTTTACCATTCAATGAAATGAATTGGAAAATAGGAAAAAGAGTAATGGAAATATGGCGTGCAGGCCGGATACAAGCTGGATAACCAAACCAGAAAATACTTACCACAACTTAAGCAGCCTGTAAAGACAATGTGCAAATCTGGAGTATAATGTGCAATGTGGTGACTGTCTTAAAGAGTATATATAGGACAAACGACTCATATTAAAACAAGTATTTTTAATAAAGAACATGACCCGAAAAATGTGGTTTTTAAACTGATTGTGACCACTAATAAAATAGAACTCATATAAATATTATTGAATCCCTGGAAATAACAAAATAGTATAAAAAAAGTAGGGAGAGTAAAGATTTTAAATACATTATTGGGCCCATGACATGTTGCCCTTATAAAATGGATGCATCCCGATATGAACGCTATAAGTTTCAGTTGAATATTTGGGAGTAGTTGGTCCAGTGGTCAAACGTCCTCGGAACCTCTAGTCACTGTCTCTCGCTCTAATACGCACAGCTGTTCATGAAACCGTAAAAATCGGGGAAATTTATAATCTGTAAGATAAAGCTTGGTGTTTGCCTTTGAGATTTTTGAAGTTGTAATCGTTTTTTGCTGTAATTTTTTATGAGCTGTTTTTTATTTATCTACTGTCTGTTAAATTCAAGATGGACAACGCTTAATGCCAGCTGGAAAATTCGTATTATTAACTTTTTGGATGTTTTTCTGTGATATTGTGTAAACTTTTTCCTTTATAGGTGCGGTAGTGTATAATATATCTTGTCTTGTACACTTACAAGGAAAAGACCACATTGAAGGCAAACGAAATGATGATTGATCTTATGTAACATGTTATTCAGTTTTGTATGCTGAACAAGATAAATATTATCTTAACCTCAAATGCGCAACACAATTAGCAGGAAAAAATAACGAAAACTGGAAATTGGTAGTTCGGGCTCATTGGTTCGATTGCAACGTGCGCACACACACATATCCATCTTATTGTCCACACTTGTTTCTTCCAGTTGGCTCCGTCGCATTTTGCAATAAATTGTGCATAGGTAGGAGTTTATTTTTGCTGGATGGTCTCTTTCTTATTTGCGAAACTTAAATATACTAAAATAAAAATTGAAATTTAAACATACATTTGTTCAGTTTAATCCCACATTGGGAAATTTACAATTACCATTCAATAGACTAGAAATTACATAAAAGTAGGTAATTACTATTGTTTTCAGCTGTTTGTGTTCATTTCCTGGTAAAACTATTATATTTTTTGAAAAATTATACAATTTTAATAAATTGCTCATGACCATAAAATTGGAAATAATTGTTGGTCAAAACAATACCACAAACCAATTATAATGATTTTGTCCTTGTCATGACAAAAAATACATAAAGTCTGCAATCTTTGAAAATAGTGGCATAAAAAACGTAAATAACATGAAAAACATAGATATACAGTCAAAGCCGGTTAACGTGGCCACGTCCGTCCTACCTGATTTGGCCACGTAAACCGGCTGGCCAGGTTAAGCGAAGTGAATTTTTTTTGTTAAAAATTGCAAACATCGATTGCTCAATCATCGTTTTATCGGTACAGGGATATTTAACCACATCAGAATATCCGTTGTCCATTTTTAAATGCTATAGTGCGACCAACATAGCTTGAGAAAATTCTAGACCAATGGCATTGTCTTGGTTCATCGCTTCGTTTTGCCTTCGTAATACGATATAGTACTTTAATCGGTCACTCAATATCATGCCCCTGCCACCTGGAGCAACTAATCTTTACTTGACAAACCTGTTTAAGCCACGCCCTTTTCTCAAGCTATGTTGGTCGCACTATAATCAAGATTAAGAAGTATGAATTTACAATTTGGGTTACTCGAAGGAAACAAATTTGTAATAATCCATACACAACCAGGTGCTATAAGACATGGCACACAAATGCTCTTGGTGAGCCGAAACACATAAGTTTGTATCTTATATGGAACCTACTTTGTGGAAATGGATTATCCCAAATTTGTTTGCAAATTAAGATGTTACATAAAGAAAGGCTTTATTCATTTTCAAAGAAAGTCTCGGAAATCTTGGTGACGGAGGGATGCATTGTGCACAACTTGGCCAGATAAAGATATGAAATTGCCCATGGGGAAAAATCAGTCGCTATTTTGTGCAAAACTTTCAAAATCTCTTATGGCTACTGCGTGCAGAATGTTGGCCTGCCCACAATTTACATAGCATAATGGTGTTTTGTGGCCACGCTAACCGAATTTCTGCCACGCTAAGCGGAGCTTCCAACATGCAAAACACTGCGTTTGATCGGTTCCGGGTCATTCTGGCCACCTTAGCTGGCGGCCACGCTTAACCGGCGGCTACGTTAAACGGCTTTGACTGTACTAGGATATTCCACCGATCTTGTTTGTATGTGTGTGCATGCTGCAATCGAATCAATGAGCTCAAACTACCAGTTTTCGTTATTTTTTCCTTCTAATTGTGTTGCGTATTTGGGGTTTAGATAATATTTATCTTGTTCAGCATAAAAAAAAATGAATAAGATGTTACATAAGAATCATCATTTCGTTTGCCTTCAATGTGGTCCTTTCCTTGTCAGATAACCTGATGATGGCCTAGGCCTAATCGGCCGAAAGGATTCAAATGTGATCTACAAAAATATTACCTCAATGTAGTTTGCCGGAGAAAAATTTAACTTTGGATCTAAAGCCCTACTTAGTGTGAGCCTCCTGAACATGATGACTTGGTAAATTTCGATTTTAATTTTCAAGTTCAAAACCATTTTAGTACGGTTTGACTTAAAGTAACCCAAAACCTGAATACATATTCTAAAAGCTTGGAATCTCTTTCAGATTATAATAAATTTGGTTTGTTATATGCAACAGTTCAATTGTTATAGCGATTTCCGTGACCCTGTTGAATATCTGAATACAGTCCTCCCTCGTTAATCCGGCAGATATGGGACCGGACCCCCGCCGGATTATCGAAAACGCCGGATTACCGGATAATTACTAATAATTGCGCATTTTAACAGCCGAAACTTCATTACTTTGCACACATATAGCATATAGGGTATGCATGATACATTTTTATATTGATGGTTGAAGGTTAACGAGCTAAAACAGTACAAATTAAGAACAAATTTACTTGTTTTGTAACAATGTAAAGGTAGCCATACACGTGCAGTTAATCCTCAAGGATTGGACTGGTATGGTGGCCCAAATGTGCCAAGTCAAATTTGCAATAATTAATGACATAAATCGAAAAATAAAGTTTACATTTAAATTCAAAACACAAAGCATTTATACATTTACGGTAAACATTTAAATTCAAAAATAAAGCATTTATACATTTAAATAAGCCCGCCACACACGTACAGGATATCCTGGAGGTTTGAACTGAACAGTCCCACCTGGCGGGCTTAAGGAAAACATTTAAATTTGAAATTAAAATGTCTTGTTGCGTTTGGGCCCCCATAGCAGTCCAATCCTTGAGGATTAACTGTATGTGTATGGCTACCTTAATAGAGGAAGCTGCAGGCAGAGGTCATAAGGACGAGTTTTACGTAAATTCTACTATACACAACATCGCGCACAGCGATATTAATGTCTACCTCCCGGCAAATTTACAAAAAAATTTTATGAGGGAGGCCAAAAAACGCCGGATTACCGGATGCGCCGGATTATCAAAGGGCCGGATTATCGAGGGAGGACTGTACTTTCAGATTCCACCAAAAAAATTGGTGGTTCCCATTCAAATATTCAAAGTTACCCCTTCCCCCACCTACAATAGGGGGGTTGGGGGGCACTTCCGGCACACACTGGTGTGTCCTTCATATGATCACTTTTTCGTCCCGGACAATTTCGGATACGATGTTTACTTTCCAAGATTCCTACTCGTTTCAAGATAAATGAAACACCCTGTATGTAACAGGCAGTATCTTTGCGAAATCCGAAGAGAAAACGGGTCAATTCTTTAGTCCATTATTCAGTTAAACCTGTAAAATTTCATCCTTTGTTATACCATACGTGTGTACAAGCTGCACTCCACATATTTTGGTGCCGAAACCCGGGAGAGGAAATTACAACAGTGTTAATTAAGTGGTTATTGAAGCCATCTGAACAGTGCTTGTGCCATACAAAGAATAAAGAAGAAGGAAGCTGAATCTCCTTTAATCTGCAATCAAGTCATTAACATTAACAACAACCTGCAGGGAATTCAGCCTCTTGCCTACACCTTTTGTACTGGTCAGTGCTTTTACCTCCCTCTATCCATTTTGGGCTAAACAAAGAACCAGTTCAAGCCCTGGTTGACCGCACCCAAGCCCGTGCTGTGACATCATAGCGCCCAGCCATTTCCAACTGAGTCCTTTTCAACGGAATCATTTCCAACCGCCCCAGCCCGTGACGTCATAGCTCCGTGCCCATGTTTCCAATGTTGTGTTACATTTGCAAACTAATGAAATTAGGGAAATGTGCCTGCCACAGACCAAGGTATGTGCACCCAAGTATGCAGTGAATTTAAAGGTAATTTTGTTGTAACCAATAATTGTTCCTATAAAAAACTAAGAACAAAATATTTTATTAGCTTGGACAATATAGGAGTATTGCATCAGCACACTGCAAATGTAGAGCAGGGATTGCTGGTCAATGCAAACATGCAGCTGCTATTGTGTTTTACATAAATTGTACTGAAGACATCTCCTGTACCTCTACTCTTCAGGCATGGGGCAAGCCATTGTCGCATACATACGAAAAAGGGATGAAATTACAAGAACTATTTTCCTGTGTGGTGACACTATTTTGCAACTAATAAATTTCTTTTGTTGTTATTGGTATTGGTGAGTCATGTTGTTGCATTGGCCTCCGCGGGACCAGTCCTCCCAGTTCAAACCTGTATTCTTGTGCTGTAACCAGGAGTCGGGAGTTTTAGGTTTATGTAAATTTTTGTTTTCATTAGTGATCCCTTTTGTTGGATCGGATATAAATTTTGACCAAGCTCATGTCACGTGCAGTTGCCAGTAGTGCTGAACAGATCCCTCAGTCATGTTGGTCCAACTCAAGTTATTCATCTGAATGTCTGCAGTCCTGTTCTTTGGGGTTCTTTCCTCAGCCTGTGATGATGTCAACTCTCCTGTGGACTTTTCCAGTGTGAGTCAGCGTGGAGTGTCGCTGGCCGTACCATTGGAAGGTTGCAGACCCAGACATGACAAGCGACATGGTTACAGATCAAGATTCGACAGGCGACTCAGTTGCAGACCCTGACTCGAAGGGCGGTTGGCTCCAGACTGCTGCAATGGTGACTGGACCTTGGTTCGGGCATTGGCCATAGTTGTTTCCTCTGTTGGTTATTAATGTTGTTAGGACTTTTGTCCATGGGGGGGGGGGGGGGTTGTTGAATTAAACCTTGGTTCTGGTTACTTGCGGTTAATTATTATTTTCGGCCTCAGGGTCGACACTCCGGTAGACGCGAGTGCCACACCTGTGACAAGGAAGAAACTGAAAATAATTCCAACAGCACATTTATAGTTCTGGACGATTCATTGACTGAAGTTCACGAAAAAGGCGAACTTAACTTCTGCAAAAATGTGCTGGAAAATATGTTGGGTCATGGAAAAATGTTTTATGATGCAGAATGCGTTCCTTCCCGTAAATTTAAATGTAAATGCAGAGGCCATAATTACCTGACAACATTATCTGCAAGGACCCATGAATTTTATGGCAAACTTCAAGTGGACCAACACGACATCATTGAAATTGCTCTTCCAACTGTGCAGCAGAATAAATGTCCTGAATGGTTTACAGTGAGACGTATCCGCATTTCTAAATCTAATACACACAGGATTAGAACAAGAAAGACACAGTTTCGTGAATTGGCAGGAAATTTCTTCTGGTCATTTGTTGGGAATGACGCTAAAAGGTATGGATAAAGAATATTGTCTCCTAAAATTGGAATATAATAGAGAAATGACCATTAAATATTATTTATTCAGATTACAACGGAAATTGAAGCCAGGAAGGCATTTGTAGAGCTCACAGGCTTGCGGGTTGTTAATGTTGGAGTGATAAAAAGGCCCACCGAAGACTGGCTCTGCTGCTCATT
>WWPM01023962.1:0-25831 GCA_023279145.1 Glomeris maerens
TTATTTTGTGATAATTGTTCTACAGTGTCATTTTCAGGGAATGTCACAAAACCTTGTCAGGTCACCTTTAAGGGCCGTTTACACAGGGACATTTTTCTAACCTGCAATATTGCCCCAATCTTTTAACGTTTTTTAAAAAATCTTTGCCCCATGATTTGTAGTTTACATGGTGCAAATATTCATGAAATTTTCTGCTAATCAAAGTGTTCCTCTTCAGCCAACTAATCACAATCATTTCCAATTAAAATAAACATGGCCGACAATACTGAAATCGCTGCTGCCTCAATATTTCCAAGCCAAAGTTGAAAAGAGTGTGGGTTAGGAAATGGATTGCCCACAGGAATAAATTTTGAGCTTTTCATAAATTAATGATCAATAAAGTTCATTCAAATGCAAAGTTCCCGTATATGACCATCAATGGGCAACGATGATGCTCATGATGAACCTGCCCATAAATTAGACGTCACAAGCAAGTCCATTTTGATTGGTTTAAAATTAAACTTGTTCAATCTTTAAGCAAGACATTTTCAATATTTGCACAATTGTATGGATTCAGGCAATTTTTCAAAAATTAATGGATTAATGCATTGCAGGCAAAAAAAAATTGCATTCGCGTAACCAGCCCTTTAGATCATTCACTTGCTTCGATTATGAATTAATGTGCGCAATGGCGGTGCAGTCGCCATTTTGAAATGGAATGTGGCATTGGTAAATCCGTTTATTTGGTGACTGGGCTCGTCAAGAAAAGAAAGCAAATGGATGCCAAGCTGCCAATGTCTATCGGTAGTGCACACGACGCCCATGAGCTCGCGCGGCAATTAATAAAACCAGTGTGCAACAATAAATATAATATGGCTGCGGCCGTGAATAATGCCAGTCCAGATGTTGCGAGACCAGAAGTAAAAGCGTCACAACCTTGTACATTATCAAAGCACATGGAGTTCGACGTAGGGTGGGTGTGTGCGGGAGGGAGGGAGATTTATAAAACAAGCAGCAAAAAAAAAAGAAAATAGAAACGGGGAAAAAAGGAATTTGGGTACATGTCAACCGTTTGGGCGGTTGTTTATTTGATCGTTCTTGCACCAAACAAACTGAATTCCAGCCAGCGACGAAATACGCTCTCAAATATCTCCCACATGGGCTGAAAAATCGACTAGTAACGGCTGTTCTTCCTTCATTTATGTATATATGCTCTAAAAATACGAATAGGCTACTACTGCCCACAAAACCAGTGGGATGAAATTCAGCTTCTGCATCGTCTTTCATTTATATGGCTTTTTCTCTGTGGAATAAATAGGAAACGGTTATTTTCAAGGAAGATAGAACAGTAAAAGGTTGGGCAAAAATGCAATAATGTCTCATTTAAGTAGGAAAAAGTCTTGTCAAAGTTACGTGGAATTGACAGTGTTCACACAGAAGTACCTGGGAAAAGATACCATTTCTTTTTGTGAATAATTTGATACAAATTAAGGTGTAGTCAGTCATCATCAAGAAAATACCTTTCTATGTATACTTCATAAAAGTAACAAACATTTTGCATGCTGTTGTCAAATTCCTGATTAATATACAGGGTGTCTCAGTATTACGTGGCTAAACTTGCAAGGTGTCTTCCCTGCATGAAAACAAGACATAAAGTTCCTATAAACCTTGTCCCCAAATGCTTAGGTTTTTAAGTAGGACCTACATAAAATGTGACATATCCGTAATTCATGCTCCTCACATCTTTCCATTGATCATTCATTATGAGTTCCTAATAAAGATGTGGGGAGCATGAATTATGGATGTCACATTTTATGTAGGACCTACTTAAAAACCTAAGCGTTTGGGGACATAGGTTCATATTAACTTTACGTCTTGTTTTCATGCAGGGAAGACACACTGAAAGTTTGGGCACGTAATACTGAGACACCCTGTATTGCAAGGATATCAATTGTATACTAAATCATAAATGATTCATTAGGCGTTCATTCATGAGTTAATTTATGTAATTTACCAGAATTCCTGCTGTTTTATAGTATACAAGCTGTACTCTGCCATGCTTTGCTGCAGCTGTGTTATATAATGGAAAGTCTAGGAATTATAATATCGTACAACAAATTAAAATAAAAAGTAGAAAATGAGCACAGTAAATTCCATATTTAAAAAAATCCTCGCCCCTTGGTGTTGTGTTACGCTATTTATGAGCGATTTCCGAAGAAAACCCCAAGATAATCCCACGTTTACCAGATTTTTTCTGAATTTCCCAGATCGTACGCAAAGTCCTGGCCAGACCAAAAAATTCCTTGTTAGTTCCTGGTCCAGCCGAATTCCAGGATTTCCCGACCATTGTACACCCTGGATAACTAAACGGAATTAGAAATGGAAAGATGTGGACTCACGAAATAAACGCTATGGTGAACGACGCAGCTGAATTCCGTATTTGTGGAACGTTTGGAATGGAGGTAAGAAATTGGAATTTGGGAACGGAACTTGCATCGTTGGAAACTGAACTTGGAATGTTCCAACGTTCCAAATTCCAATTAAATGGATGTCAAAAATTTACTGAAAACTCTTATGAAATATATGTAAACTGGTCATTTCAGGAAAGTACGCCAAAAGTTTCAACAATATACGTACATACTATACTTAGATTTAAAATCAATGATATCGAGTTAACCAACATTTTTATGTTCACTTTAGTGATTTGATTTCTAAATTCCAATGGTCACGATGCGTTCAATTTAGGAAGCTGCAGTAGTTATTCAAGGAAAAATAAAGCAATGGTTTTGCGAGTTGAATAAAAGCAATTAAAATGATGTTGGTGAAGAAAGGAATTAATACATTTTAAGGGGAGTTTAAAAAAAAAAGCTGCTATTTTGGTATCACAAGTGTTTGGCAAATTGCAGACACTGTGGAATCACTAATACATTTCTGTTATTTTCTAATAAACAACCAGCCCTTATTTGCAATGTGCCTTGCAGTAACATGAATGATGTATCCCCAATTAAAAGTTCCTTTTGAAAAACTTAATACTCCATTTATTCTTGGCAAAATTATCTATCAAAAACCTACAATGTCACGTCTAAAAACACCCAATATGTGATGATGATCTTATACTGTATGCAGGCCTACATAACCTGTTAGAATAAATTAGAAAGTTCACCTTCACTGAGAAGACAGGATAATATACAATACTGTTTGGTGAATAAAAAATGTATAATTCATCGATAAGTGTCCAGTTTTTGGCCAGATGCGTATTTTAAACATTGTGAAAAGTTACGATTTTCCATTATGTGTTATATGTTCAACAAGGACTTGGACTATTTCAGGAATATTTTTTTTTGTTTTACTCTAAACTAATGTTGGCAAACTTTTTGAAAGAAATTATCAGCGCTATTCGACGCCCTCTAACGCGTGAATAATTCATTTAAATGCCACGTCATCGCTTGTTTGTGTTTTTTACCTCTGGAGAAAAAAAATAAGTCAAAGAAAAGAAATACAGTATACCCATATATAAGAAAAGAATACTGTATGCCGGCAAATGCTTTCAAGTCTACCAAACACAACAAAGGTGCGCAAAGTCTATTACACTTTAATTATTTAAATCCAACAAACACGCGCACCTCTTAATCTTAAGACACACTAATTGTTGCGAGTGAAATTCTAGTTAAATCCTCTTCGAAATAATATTTATCTGAAATGAAATCTACATCAAAAATTCAGATTTGTGCGGCTACAATCTGTAAAATAATTACACTACCTGTATAGTTCACCAAAAAATACAGCATCACATGTAAGGGCAAATTGTTCCCCAACTCCAAACAGGGTCTTTGTATGTGGCTAAAAGGAAGGTAAATCTATTAAAAACCAAGGAACTACTTTCTGTTAGAGAAGATTGTAATGACATCAACGATGTGAAAAGGCAACATCCAATAGGAAATAGCTTCTTCTTGTTTAAGAGCGGCTATTTGTAGTTTAAAAATGAAATTTTATACTCGGACCAACATAGCTTGGACGTCACGCCCACTATTCCTATTGGTTGCGCTTATCGCTCAGTTACTCCTGCCTAAAATTCTTGAAATACCCACGACAAAGATGGCGAGCGAGCAAAGAGCAGCAGCGAGCAATGGAGAGACTAATGCATCAGAAATAGGCTCCGCCTCATGTCCAAGCTATGTTGGTCCGATTATAGTAAAGGAAATTTTGAATAGGAAGACAACCACATGGCAAACATCAATTTACAGGGTGACCAAGAAAATATGGACATATTTTAATTATTTTGATATATGAAGCGACGGACAAGAAAAATGATAGCATGCTTTTGTAATAACATGACAGGGACATATCTATAGTGACATAGACGACCTTGGAACACCCCTTCAAGGTCAAAAGTATGCTAAATCTGTCAGCTTTTGTGATAGGTGGGTAGAGTTTAAATTTGGTAATTGAAGGAAAATAATGATGTTAAAAACAGATTTAAAAATCGATTGGTTTTGAAATTGCACACGTAATGGTGTCATGCAGTGAAGTGTATCATGTCTTCCTAATTGTTTGTTTTTTAATTGGACACTGAAGTATATTGAGGTTTGTTATATAATTGCATTTAATTCTATAATTTCTAACCAAATCTATAAAAATAATTTATATTATCCAGATAAGTAAGTTTACGTTCTACAAATAAAATAATGAGAAAAATAATTATGACTCAATTGAAATTTAAGACAATAAATAAACGAATACCAAGTTTTTATTGATGATTTTCAAAAGATATGCACAAATTTGAGGGAGAGATCTATTGAGTTCGTGTAGATTATATACACATTAGCCTATCAATTTGCATAAAAAATTGAAACTTCATTGAAGTTACTATGAGGGAACGAGTTGGCATCCACAAAGATGGATAATAATAGATAAAGACCGCACCCTTAAACCAGAAACAACAAAACGGAATAAAAAGTTAAGAAAAAACTTTGTGGAATGTAAAATGCGTAATAATGTGCCGTGTCTATTGTTTTTTTTTCCTTTTTCTTTTCTTACCCAATAGGCTCGGTTACATGGCGCAGGTGCGAAGGAAACACAGAAACAACCGAGTATTCACACTTACAAAAAACTTTAGGCCTACTTAAAAAAATCCAAATGCTCAAAGGTTTGGGTTTGGCAAAAGAGCAGGTGAGAAATTAGGCCACCACCCAAATTTCCACTTTTAACCAGCCGCCACTTTTCTCACCATCTTAAACAGCGTAACAACGTTGTGGGCGTGGCCTAAAAGCACGTGCCTTCACCACAAGCCCCGCCCATTCCAAACCCAACCTTTTGTAGTTTTTCTCCCCAAACTGATGCCCACAAATCGTCCAGTGATTCCTGAAGCGACTGAAACAAGACCTTAATTAAATGTTAAGTTTTCACCTTCACCATTAGTTGGGTCATCTTCGCGTTTATTGGCTAATTTATTGCTCATTGTTGGTCATTTGATAATAAAATAATAGATCTTATTGTGACCGCACCTTGTCACGTGATCGCGTTTCCCTTAAATACAATGCAACATTTGAAATTTGAGTATAGGGGATTGAGATGTTTGCATGTTGTGTATACAAGGAAAATAATAAAAAAATACTTTTAAGGCATCCCAGGAATGTGAAAGGAAAAAAGACCTAAGGGGAAAAAATGCGCCATCTGGCCGCAACAAATTATTTCATAATCTCTGTAAACGGCTTTTCCTTGTAACTTGTCACGAATCAACTGCAAAACTCCAACGTCAAAGAATTCTTTGTACGAGTCTTCAAAAAGCAATAATTTAGAAGACAGTATTTTCAACGTTCACAATACTTTAGCAATAACAACATTTATTAATCTTTGGTTAAGAGGTCAAAAAATCTCCGTAGTATAAATTACTACTTCAACTAGAATTAATACAACTAAATTAATGCTTCCATTTTCCTATTTCATTATAACACATTCGTTAGCAAAATATTATAATTTATATATAAAAAACTACATTTGAATTGCACCTTTCACAGAATTTAACTGAATCAATTTTTATCTTTAATAATACATAATCAATGAAATCAGCAAAAATATATAATGATTTGTGCAAAACACGCTGTTATTAATTATAATATTTGATGACAGTGTTCCAGCTCCCAATGTTTGCTAATTTTAAACAAGGGCAGGTGTTATTTAGTTGAATTGCGTAGCCTAATATATGATTTGGATTTCCAAAATAACAGGGTTATATGCAAATTTGTGACAAAATCAACATCAGGTTTTACCAATCATAATTTAAATGTGGCACTAAAGGTAAAAAAACGCGGGACTTCCTGAAAAGTTATTTATATTGCTGTCATATTTTCGGTAAAATCCATATTAAATAATATGGAATATATATATATATATATTTCGTTAATTAAGTTTGGTTGGTAGTCATGTGACAGGATATACCATAATCGAACCTGCCCAAATCCGTTTTCCTCCAAAAAAAACACCTGCTCTCAATTTGAAAGTATTATTACAGCTCGTATTTCATCAGATAATGTCTATTATAGACCTGGTAATGGCACTCAGGTGATGAAAACATATCATTTTGAAATTGGTTATTGAAGCTGTCAAAAAATGGAAGTTAATGTAACTGTAGTACATAGTAGGTACATGTATACAATGTTGGAAGGGGATTAGAACTTCATGAAAAACACAACCATAAATGACACAACTGATGGGAAAAGTTTGAAAAAGTTGCAAAGGGAGAAATTTCCAACTTACCAGTTGAAGAAATTTCAGTGATAGATGGCGCTAGAAGAGCTCCAAATTACGTGATTGCAAAAGCCGTTTGGAAGTTTGTAGAACAGAAGAACATATTTGGAAAATGAATACACATTTAGACCTACTAAATTTCTGATTGATTCATATACAGTATTAAGAACTTACAGAATTCCTTAAATGGCCCATTACTGAATGATCTCTATCTCAGACTTGTCCACTTGAACAGCACCTATTTGCTCACAAAAGTTAGCAAACAATAACACATGTTAAGGTATTTGTACTCAAAAATTCACTGCAATGCTTGACATTTAAATCGGTTAATTGACTAAATATAACTCTAGAATGTCTACCAAACTAAAAATACAAGAGTGCACTATGACATTTTTAAGACAATTTAAAGTAAACTTCCATGAAATTAATTCCTCCAAATAATAGAAATACTTTTTTCAACATTTTACAAATTAGTCAAACTTCACCAAATGTTTATTGCTTCTGTGAATCACAAGAAACATCAATTTTGAATTATAATTCCATTCATGGCCCATTTCAAATTGCATGGATTTTCCAGGAAATGCTGGAATTCAATAACTGTATACACAACCTGAAATATTAGCACAAATTCTCATGACAACTATAAACTAAATGGTATTGCCTGAGCTAGATAGTTTATGGGATGGTTGCTGAATGCTGTGAATTAAAATAAAAAGTAATCTTGAAAAACTTTGGTTGTATTTACAAAATAATGTCAGTAAATTCGTCTTTTTTTAATTTCCCATCAAATGTAAAAAGCTAACCACCACCCAACTATGTATAGTGCATATGTATCAATCCAAATGATGGGGCAAAGTTGTCACCAAGGTTGAATTTAATTCCATCGTTTCGGTTTAGTAGCAATATGTACACGTCTCTTTGGCTTCTCTTTTTGTTTTCCTCGAATTTTGCACACAACATACAGTTCATATGAACGCTTGTCAATCAAACGAGCAGAAAAACACAACTGAAACACTGTACATAGTTATGTTGCAATTGGGATACGACCGCGAATTGTGGTATATACCTACATGTACACAGGTGCTGATTAAACCAAGGTTAAAAGCCGCAAATAAGGTGAAATCACGTTTGTTTAGCACCATATCCACGTCACAGACATACATATGCTTACACAAACACATCCATCAACACCATTTGATATGTTGAAGCATACCACAGAGTTCTCATTCACTTCATTCATATCACTGTATGATTTTCCATTCCAATTTTTTGGTTAAATCGCCTGCTCATGTAGTAGTTGGCAAAGGGCATGCTGCCATATTACCCACACTGTTCTCTTCTACCTGTACACCACCTTCACTCTGAAGAGAATGAGTCAAAGTGTGTCTTCTTAAGTCACAGTTTCTACGAAACACCTTACCGCAGTTGGCACAGTTGTATGGTTTGATGTCTGTATGCGTTAAAAGGTGCGTTTTCAGGTTGGACCTCTGATTGAAGGACCTCCCACATGTAGGGCACTTGTGAGGCGAGTCCTCCATGTGCAGTATCTTGTGCACAGCCAAGGTCCTCGATTGGCAAAATCCTTTGCCACACTCCAAGCATTTGAATGGCTTTTCCTTAGAGTGGATGTACCTAAATATGTAAATGATCCCCGTTATTACATGTTTATTCTATGATGTCGTCTTTGAGGAGGATATTGCATACTGAAGTAAAGAGTAAACAATAGGAAAAATCTTCTTAAGTTGAGAATTACCGTAGTAGGCTCAATGTTTTCTTGTTTTCCTCAAATATGAGGTGTAAAAGTATGTTAACATTTTATTTGATTACCCCATTAAGCAATACACATGATTCCAAAAATTCCTGTCACATGCAACACCAGTGTCTTATTAATAGTACAGAGCGAGGAAACAATCTTGTAACTATATCGATAACCTTGAAGCATTCCTTCAAGGTCAAATATATTTTCAGTCTATCAGTTTTTGCGATATGTTGGAAGTTTGAATGTCGCAACTCCTTGTATACTGCGCATTACAACTACCTACCTATCACAAAACTGGGTTTAAAAATCTGCTTGACCTTGAGGGTATAATCCAAGCCATAGAAGAGGCCACAGTGGATGCCCCTGACATGTTACTATCTATGATGCATGGCACAGTTTTTCCTGTCCATCACTTCCTTCCAAAGTAATTCAAATATATTTAAACTTTTGCATAATCATGTAATTGCCTTAGTATACAATTTCCCAAATTCAACTTCAAATATGATGAAAGTCATGCAAGCTAAAATGAAAGTTCTCTATTAAATTTCTAAATATTCCCTCTGCTGTTTTCCTTTGCTATGGTCATAAATATTTCATAAACATGAACTCACACAGCAAAAATTACTCTTGGCAACACTGAGCAATCAAATAAACTATCTGCTCTCTTCAAAATTGCAAACAAAGCTCTAAAAACTTCATAATAAATATACAGTATCTATGCTTTATATAAACACACAAACGATTACATAATTGAATTTTTCAGCACAATTTCAAAAGTACAACATGCAGGCTTATTACAATTTATTTTAACTTCAAAATATTACCCCATAATGAAAATCAGATTTCTTAAAACAAGTGCTTCCAAAATATTGTTTTATAAATAAGCTCTTTGCGTTAACCATTGTTATTTCAAATCAGATACATACTTGAGACTGAGTACAGTATATGTATATAAAACAGTGCAGATGAATTTGTAATTAAAATTAATCAAAAGAGCCCTTGCTATTAATATTATTATTCTGAATTTGCTACATTTGAATTGGTTTCAAATTAAGTATACTGTTATTGAATTAAAACTGATACAGCTTATTCATTTTTATATTGATTATGTCTTACAACAACGAAATAACTAACTAACATATGAAACACGACTGCATAACAACCTCTGTAAAAAAATAACAAGCAAAATTGGTTTCAATATGAACAGCTTGCACAGTTTGGCAGCACTTTGTATTTGTTCTCGTTGTCATATTGCAATGTTGTTACTATATACGATTAAATTGGATGAGAATAGAAGTTGGGTCGAACTTTGAAGTTGTAAAACCCCATACAATATTTCATTACCTGATGACACGCCTATTGAATTTGGCAGTGAAGCCAAAATTCAGATAAACACGTTCATTGTGAGGTGTACACTCCAGTGAAGAAAACATCAATGTTATCAAATATATTATGGAAATTATAATGTTGCGAAGAGCTGTTACTGATATGAAAACATTACTTAATAGCTAGTTAGACCTCGACCTTAATCTGTCTTGACCCTTAAGAGATTGGCACCTTAAAAGATGTCATCATATTAAACATGAAGTAAATATGTACATTTCAATTACGTTTCAATGTAAGCTACTGTTTCTATACAATTTCCAGTTAAATTTGCAACAACCTACAAGTGTAAACCTACAATTTAGTTATTCATTGTCATAATGTAGTTGCAATTAGTTGACACCAGGTGGCACGTTAATGCTAACAATAATTTGCTCACATAAAATGCTAATTAGATATACATCAGTATATATAATTTTCTTCAATTGTATAATAACATGCACTTTTCATCACATTTTATTATTTGAAAATGAAAGCCTTTCGTGTCATTTGAAATGCAGTCTTCAATTTAATCTTTGGGGTTCATGTATTTTAAACAATATTATTAAACTATTGTCAGACAGATTAGTTTTCACTACTTAATGTAAAAACATATTTCATGAAACATGCAACAGCAACAGAGCAGAAAGTGCCTATACATGCTACCACAATATCAAATTGACATTATTGATTAATACAGATAAATGTTTAACATTCATTCTAAAAGCAAAATTCATAATTTCGGCAATTTAATTATGACCAAAATCATTTGATTAAAGTCTTATAAAATAGCATGTAAATTAAACAAGTTTAAATGACAATCATGCATATTCGATTCGAAATAAACTACAACAAATATTTTAAAATCTGATTCTGGATACAAAATTGATATCATGGATTCTCGTGAAGTGTATTTAAAGGTGACAAAAATGAAGCAAAATTCTAGAAATGAACAAACCTATGATCCCTGAGGTGATCCTGACGCCTAAAGGCCTTTCCGCATATGTCACACGTGTAAGGTCTCTCATCTGTGTGGGTCCTTTCGTGGATCAACAGGTTATAGGACTTGGTGAAACGTCTTTGGCAGAATCTGCACACAAACTCCTTCTTTGGCCGAGAAGTCCTGGGACCCCTGAGCAACTTTCTGTCCAGATGTTCCTTGAGGAGTGCCGCATGGGCGAACAATGGGCTTACGAGTAGAGGAAAGGCAGAGTTTGGTACAAGGGACATCTTGGCACCTTCAGTGGCTGTGGCCACATGTGCCACCACCTCACAGTCATCATCACCATCTTCTGGCTTGTCTTCTTCGTCGTCTTTGGTGGTGGCAGATTCGGCCAAGTGAGCAAAATCGAACTTCTTCCTTTTCTTGCTGTTAGGGCCGGTGCCACCTAGCCTTACAACTTCCTTAGGATGGTAATCGTTGAGTGCAAGTTTGCAAGGAGCTGCTTGGGCATGAGGTCTTGGGGTGACTGCTGTGAAAGCTGATGGGTGTGGGGAAGGTAATGGGAATATGGCCAAAGGCCATATGCCAGGAGAAGGATGGTCATGATGGTGATGATGATGGCGATGATGATGATTATGATGGTGGTGGTTGTGCCGTTGATTCTCATCTTGGTGGTTCTGGTTCTGGGTCTGGTGGTTCCTGGGCAACACGTGCAAGCGGTGTGTCATGCTGTGCCAGGGCACAAGGTTCATCGGGTGGATTTGCAAGTGGTTTCCATCCTTTTCTGTTGGGGTAAGGGGCGGAGTGGGTAAGGGCCGACAAGTCACATCTGAACAAGGTCCAAAAGAAATTCACCATTAGAAATGCAATATTTTTGTACAAAAAAAATAATAAATCAAAGGCAACTTCGAAAAAAATTACAATAGATAATAT
This sequence comes from Glomeris maerens, assembly GCA_023279145.1. NCBI lineage: Eukaryota > Metazoa > Arthropoda > Diplopoda > Glomerida > Glomeridae > Glomeris > Glomeris maerens. Next base: position 11,724 of record WWPM01023962.1, read on the forward strand.
CAAATTTAAAGGTGGGCACATACCATCGCTCTAACCCGCCAAACGGCCTGGCGCCGCGCCAAAAAGCGATCGTAAATGGCGAAACCCGACGCGCTTGGAGTGGCGCGAGCGGCAGGTCGAATATTCAATCGGTCGAATATTCGTCGAGCCGCGCCGTTTATCGCCGGCGCGGGCGATTTGCGAACGGGAAAACCCGGCATGGAATCAATGGGAATCTCGCGTTTTTGGGGGGGAGTGGGCACGTAGCGTGGGGGAGGCGTGGTCTACCAGGCGTGGGATTGGGCAAAAATGAGGAGGCGTGGCGTAGCATGCATGTGATTGGCCAGAAAAATGGAACGACGCGCCACTGTCGTATGTGGCACATAAAAATGGCTGGGCGAAAAATGGAATGGTGCGGCGCGGCGCGGATGGCTTTGGATAGATGGTATGTGCCCACCTTAATACATGCTACACTTTGCAATTCCAAACCAAGTTATACATGGAATTAATATCACGAATGTCTGCACACAGGGATTGTTAATCTACAAAATAGAGTTGAATCTTCATCTTTTATATATGAATTTGTAACTTTGAGACATGTGCATTTTGACTGCATGATATAAAGTAAAACATAATGCAGCCAAAAATGTGAATCAGCACAATATAATGCCAAACAGCTTACAAGAATGTGAATTAAATATTCACACATGAACAATGCTCCTTTTTTCACGCAAAACGCACTCGTCAAAAATCACGATATTAAAATTGAACTATTACTGAAAAAGACAATGAAAGAAACTGCTCAAGATATTTAAACATTTCAAGAAAAATCCAATAAAAGTTTGGTTTGCATCCACTTCAAAATGCTCTACCCAATAATCGACAAATTATTTACATCATTAGCCTTTTTCTCTTCTTACATCTTAATTCCCATATAAATTTCCATATTATTCAACAAGGCTAAATACTCAATTAATTCGAATGTCATTTTTAATGTGTATATTGGCAAATAAATTGTCTATACTTCTATGTGACCGAAATATTTATTATTCCTGCTATATACTAAATTCTACACACATTTGTGTACATCTTCATAATACTGTATGTATTCATCTATAAGTTTCAAAGTACGTATATATAATTTGTGAACAGCCCCTGAAGAGTTTTGATGCTATTGCTACGCTATGCAGCGGAGTTGAGTGCAGGTGTTTCTCTTTGCTTTTGTTTACGAGGGGGAAAAGGAAACTTAATTCCTGTGCTGTGCTTTTGAGTTGAAAGAGAGATGGAGCGGGCGGACTGAACAATTTGGCTCATTTCAATGGGGGCAAACAAAAAGAAAAAGAAAAGAAAAAGAAATAAAGGGAGGAGCGGGGGGAAGTCGCACATAATTCCTGCATGCCTTCAAGTGCAGCATACTATACTATTTCCCTGCAAGCCACGTGCTTTAGAGTGCAGTGAAGTGAGGTGTTCCTTCTTATATATAAGAAGATGCGCACGCGCACCTTTTACATTTGGCCAACACACAACACGACACAAAGATTGATAGCGTGACGGCCATCTTGCAAAATACCGCACATTTCTTGCACTCCCCCCATATAATAACACTTGCCGCTATCATTGCCCCAAACCCCACAACCTTCTCACCTATCCAACTCGCAAATTCCTTTATATGCATTATGCATTCACACTTTATACATGCATATGACCTCATAAGCCAGACAAAAAGCATTCTTGCTTCCTATATAAATATAGTGTATTGTTGGGACCTAAATTTTGGGCTATATAGCTCAAAATGTTCAGCGAGATCCACACCAACAGAAACAAGATGGCGAACTTATTGAGTTTCTCTTAGACTTTGCGAGTTAGGCCAAATTTCAAAATTACATACAAGTTTTGTAAGCAAGCCTATACTTACACTCTTTAAGAAAATAACGAACATCAAACTGCAAATACTGTAAATCCTCATTTAATTTCCCCCCCCCCCTCAAGGACTGTTCCAAATAATAATTTTCCCATCTCGTTTAGTTTCCCCACTATTCCATGTACTAGTTGGTCTTTATACCTACCTATCATGTCATGCTAAATGGAGTTTTCTGTCTTCAAATAAATTTTAACTTTAAAATTTGAATTTGTGATGGAATAGATCATCGAAATCTGTATGCATTTTTTTACATTTCAAAAGAATTTCCTAATTGAACTTCGGCGTTGTGACATCAAAACAATTATTTCTCGCCCCCCCCCCCCGTTTACTTTTCCCCTTTCCTCTCTATAGGACGTGTTCTAAATAGTAATTTTCCTAGCTGGGAAACTATTTGAACATTTACGCGATTGATCAACGAAGTATGTTAATTGCGTCAATGAAATATAGGAATGGAATTAATTCAAAGTTATACATTAGAATGAAGTTTAATTTGTTAATTTGAAGTAATACAGCATCAGGGTCTATTTGCATGGAGGAATGCATAAGCTGTACGCAGTATAAATTAAGTTTTTAAGACAGAAAAACAAAATTAGGCTTATTGCGAACTGGCCTGCACACACCTTGCAGCTTACGCCACCTAACGGCAAGCGTCCCAACTAAACGACATTTTATCCGGCCCTAATTTACATTTACTGACAAATATTTGAGTCATTGTGAAAATAGCCTATACAATTTTACAAGTTTCAAAATTATAGTTTCCTACATGCACATAACTGAAAAGCAAGAAGCTTCAAATATGATAGATATATCATTTCTGAAAAGTATTACTGCACTTATCCGAATTCCTCGATTAAATATCAATATTACAGTTAACACGCACAATTATGCAACAATTTATTTGACATTATAATTGAATAATTTGCAACACTAACAATTTACACCTATATCAATACATATTATTGTATCATTGTTTATGTAAGTGGAATTTTCTGGAAATTTGGTTATAACCTGCTAATTTACCAGTTTTTATAATTGAAGCAAAATATTGTAAATGGATCATCTAATATTGTTATTATGCATAAGGACATGAATAGAGTTTTGAATAAGATAATAAAATTTACAATAGTTTGCCAATAGGACTAATTTCATTTGACAGGTGTCTATACTTCGAAAACCACTTCCTAATACCAACTTCTGCATTTATACATGATTTAATACCCCGGCAATCATTACTAAAAATATTAATATTTCCACCAAAAACCACATTTTTGTAAAAATATATATATTATTAAGACATGAAGCGGATTTGTATGAAATTTAGAAACGGTCAATATGCGCAATATAAAGTAACATACTAGGGCATTTATGCTATAGCTTCTATATTATTTTTAGGCCTAATTATAGGCCAAAAATGCATCGCTTTTCTAGGATTACTGGACATAATTATAAGACACTCCCTGTAGCCATCTGCTCTACAAATTACACATTTACATAAATTAACACGGTTTGAAATTCAATTTAACCAGCTTAAATACATTAATAATACGCACAGCAAAGCACCAACATGCATAGCCTACAACTAAAAGGCTTAAAATCACAAATAAGCCTATTTCGAATACCTCTTCCAAAAGAACAAAAATACCACATAAAAATGCACACAAAATGACCAGGAATAAAATCGTAGCGTCATTATTGGATAATTCAGCACATATTTCACTGGGAATTCGCATGAAGAATTTGCGCGGATAAATAACATCGGAATTATAGGTTGGATACAAATGTGTATAAAACTGATAGAATTTCAACAGGTAAATATTTAGGCCTACCTGCTTTATCGCAAAAGAGGTTTGTCGGCGGTGATGGCACGATCATCGTTAAAACTGGTTAGGGTTTTGAGTTTTTTAAGCTAGAAACATGTCCACAAGTTGGTAGTTGTCGTGACGAAGCACGGGCAAAGAGCACGAGGAACGAACGAGACAAAAAGGAGAAAGGCAACTGAACGCAGAATGCAAGTGAAACTCACCCAGCGTGAGGGGTAATTTAGAGAAAGTGGACTCGTCCGTCAACTGGGTGTGACTTGGAATCGCTGGGCGGATACTACGGGCGGCGCGCGTCAGACACGAGCCCCAATCCACCAATGAACGGGCTGCGATCATCGTCTCTGCCAAACCAAGCCGTACCAAGAACGTGGTGACAAAACAATGCCATCACGTTTGCACGTTTTTCACTCCCCTGACCTGTCCTCGTCTTTCCCCGAAACATAAACCGACCATGACTGCAGTTCAGATTATTATCCGAAAAGTCGATCCTAACTACTTTGCACGACAGGCGGCGCCACTAGCTTGCATAGGTATACGTAATAAGCAAAACATAAGGGCCATAATTGGCTCCAAACCGATCAAAGCATACAAATAAAATGTGTTCGGGGGGCGTGCGAAAATTGCATCACACAAATGCGAATTTTGGGACTTGTAAAAGTGTATTTAACTACGCAAAGAAAGCGAAATGATTTCAATTAGCTCCGCCCATTAAAAATGAAAAATTGCAGCTTATTCATTGGGCATATACTCTAACAGCTTCCATTTCAAATGGTTTTCTAAGCTAACACTGAAATTGGCATGTAAATTGAAACCGATAAATTTTCCAGATTCGTTTAGTTAATTCTGTTCTGTTGTAATTTATAAGGAACACAATTGATTTTATTGGCTTCCATAAACTACACTCCATGTACATTGATAGATTATATAACTATGTAATATGTACATATTATGATATATTTTCAAAAATAGCCCATTTGTTAAAACTGATTCAAATATATCAAGGGTCTTCTTTGCCTATGTCTTTGTTCCAAACTAAAGAACCTTGTGTAACTGGCCAAACTAATGATATTGCTGCAATGATGCAAACACAGAAACAGATACCAATCACAAAATTCCCAGACCTTTTCATAATGTATTTTTTTACAAGGAACCAAGTCATAGTATCAATTAAAAGCATTTCACTTTGTGAAGAACAATTCAGAAAATAAGAATGCACTGATGATAAAATGTGATCATTCAGCATTTCTAAAGAGAAATACTGTTGAATAAATACTTGTATGCAAGGTTATTCCACCACTATACTTATTATGAAAGGTAAAAATTAACACGGCTTTACTGCCATCTATTGACAGCATTGCTTACTACATCGCAACCAATTACTTTCCAAAAAGGATAAAAAGAAGAAACAAGATGCTCTCTTTCTATTATTTATTCCCATATGTGCCAAGTGAAAATATTGAACATAAACAAAGAAAATTCAGACAGGAAGTCAATTTTTTCCTTGCAAAGAATGTAACATTACATCAAAGTACAGGATATCTTTAAAATCAGAATATAAACCAGATACATATCAAAAACTCACATTTATAATATTATCTACTACATGCAACTTTCGTCAGACATGAAATAAAATGGTTGCTAGAGACGGTAAAAATTAACAAAATTATTTAGTAATATCTAATCAGTTATACGTAGATTAAGTTTGCGTTTTTGACCTCTTAACACAATTATCCCTCATATTAAGTATACTGGGATAATTCGATTATGAGGTCCGCTTTGGTGTTAAAGGGCTTAGTATGTGATAAATCTATAGTAGCTAATAATTAGCTGAAAACTGTTTTATGTACACTTAAAATTCTGATAACCAGTTCAGTTTAAAATCGAAACACGTCTTTCTGTTGATCACAATAATATTGTGAATAAGATGTTTCCGTATAGTCATTCCTTACTAAAGTTAATTGTAATGTTCAATATTATGGTTTGATAAAAATTAAATGAATTTCATTGAAAAAGATAAACATTAAAAATGTACCTATAAAAATTATTCTCATTGCATAATTACTCTTAGTAATTTTAGTAACTGCAGTTTGACTTATTCAATCACTTATATTTTCATTTAATTAATTAAAATAGCTAGACTAATATCATTCGATGTCTTTAACTAAAGAACTTAAAATGACTTAAAATGTGAGACTCACCAAAAAATTGAACTCGCATCTTGGAAATTCACAAACCCATCTAATAAGAATGTATGAAGTAAATGAGGTCAAAATATAAGTAGGATTTGCAAGTGTCATACAGATTACAGAAGCCACCTAGCGGAGACTCAAGGGCAACTATAAGAAATAGTACAGTATTTTAGGGAATGGGGGGTGTGGCGACGTTTTAACAACCTACCCCTTATCTTGCTCCAATAATTACCAGAAAAGCAAGTAAATTTATTTGACCGATAAGAGTTTTCGTCGCCGAGCAGACTGGCAACTCCGTAAGTGTTCCTGATAATGGCGGCCAATATTGATATCAAGCGAGTTGGTCAATTAATTTGCAAATTTGTCGAGACCCAAGTGATAAAAGGGGCGTGGGACACGTGAAAATCTTTTAATAACCCTCCATTGAGTCACTGCTACTAACGAGCAGCAGCAAACACTGCAATTAAGCTTGGATAAAGCTGCTACATTTCACCACTGAGGCGTTGCCCAAACAATATCATATCCCTCACACTGAGGGTTACATGACCCTTGTAAGCACTTGTGTATGACTGCTCAATATTGCCGTGCAATTACAGTTACACATTAATTCCAAGGTGGAATCAGTACAATAAAAACATATATAGCTGCAGACCTATTTATAGGCGACCTGACATCGTACATCTCAGATTTTTACTACAGTTTGGATAAAGCATTCACACATATGCACCTAATAACATGCCACAAAATTTCAGTTAATTGCATTGGCAGACCTTCTAACTGAATTACCCCAATACGCTTTATGTGTATCGGATGATTCAGTTAGAAGGTCAAAAACTATTAACCATAACAATCATAAAATGGATCAAAAATCTGTGAATAGTTTTGCAATACATTTACATTATTGTGAATAAAATAAATACCAAGTCCCAGCAGCTGAATGAAACATAAGAAACGTTGTTATTATACCCGAGTCGAAATTAAAAATCCATTTTAGATCTGAAAGCCCTAAATTTTAGGGACACCGGAGGTAAAATGGAATCTGAGTTCTGTATGCTTCTAATATATTCCAAGATTCTGGTTTGATGCTGGAAACCTGAGTTACTTCCGTTTTAGGGACACCAGAGGCTTCAATATCAAAATAGGTGTTAGAAAGAATTAACAGCATCAAAATAGGTTCACGGCAATCACAAGAATCAAAATATAATCAAAACAGAATTACAAGAATCAAAACAGAATTCAAATTTCGACTCGGGTAACAGAATAAGGTGTATTGAAAATATTGAATTAAGTAATCTAATAGGCCTATACTAAAAGAAAAAACATCTGCATATTTATACAAGATACAGAAAAGGGCATATAGGAACACAATCCATGAAACAATAGTATGAAAACAAAGGAAGCTCTATAAACATTATATTTGTGTTATACTTTTAGTTAGGAGTTTGCAGTTTATCCCAAATAGATTTCTTGGCCAAACAACTATTTTGTTTCCAGGTCAGTTGTTTATTATACCTAAGTTATATTTTTGAAAGACCAACACAAAGAGTTGTATATCTTATTCAAAGTGTACCATATCCTCCAATTTGAAAAATTTAGTAAACATTTCATAATGATGCACGAAATATGCACTGTCTCCCCCAAAAGAAGACCACATTGTTATTTGTTATAACTTTGTGAAAACTTTATAGAAATTCACCAAATTTGGTAGCAATATACCAGAGAAAATTGGACATCTTAGTGCAAAATTTCAGCTCAATCGATCAATTAATGAACAATGAATATCACGTCACGCAGCGGGCGTGTTGATTGATCGATTGAGCTGAAATTTTGTATTAAGATGTCAAATATACTCAGGTATATTGTTACCAAATTTGGGTGAATTTCTATAAAGTATTCGCAAAGTTATTAACAAATAAAAATGTGGTACTTTTTTGGGACACGGTGTACATTATAATAGCGTTGTAATTATAGAAACTAATTCACTTCTCTCTTGCAAACCATTGTATCAACTCTCAATTTTTCCACCCAGCATCACAATGGAATTATACTTTATGTGTTTATCATATTACGAGATCGACAAGTGTTGTTTAAACTAAATGCAGGTGTACGAGAAAATGCAATATGTCACTTATAATGAATGGTGTATAGGCTCCATGTAGTACGCAATAAACTTCTATCGAAAAAATACATACAGCAGAGGTAATAATTCAAAAAAATAATCCTATATGTTTTAACATTAAATAAGTGAAATATTGCAATCATACTTCGAAAATAATTGATGTTACTGGAATAGATTATAAGTATATCAAAATTGTAGTTACCAATCAAATAATGACTATGGTTGTTAATTGCCACATATATAGCATAAATTCTTCAAGCAAAACAAATGCGACACCACAAACCACAAAGCTATAACATCAATGTCAAATGTATATTTTGATGAAAAAAGGGATATACATTGAATTAAAGTAAGCCCATACTTTTATCTGATGGAAAATATGTAAGTTATGGTTTTGTATATTTGGTAACAGCTGTTGCATATATACAACCAACCAACCACTTCCATATAGGGTACTATGCCATAAAGGTTTTTTAGACTATTAATTTTTGTTAGTCATCATGTATTTATGATATGCTTTCAATAAAAAGCTACAATTAAACTCATTACAATTTACAAATGAATATGGGTTCACTGACAGTTATTCCTGAATGATTTCCAAATACAGTATAATTAGCATGGTCAGTGTTCTGCATATACGCCTATAAACAGTGCAGAGTATTTCTAAATGTCAAACTAAATTTATCAGCCATTGTTAAGTGTATTTGGAACAGCTGACAACTTTCCAAAGAATTACATACTAATCTACTGCACACATTAAATTTCTGAATCCAAGAGAAACCCTGAAAAAGAATTTCAACATCTTTTAAACCACATAAAGGTTCAATAATAAATCACACAGTGCAGTTACTGAGTATCAATTAAAACATTGCAATTATGTTTAGAATTATTATAGAGTACGATAGCAATTTTGAAACTTTAACAGCAACTGAACATTTACAGTACAAACTTCATGAAATAATGCGAATTAATTTCAATCAAAATAAGCATTTTGCAAATTTATTGCAATTCTAAACAGACTTCACTGCATTTGTAGGTGTTTTGTTAGCTGGCATTTGCTAGAGGAGATAGGGGTTTTGAAAAATAACAGTGAAATGTGTATCAAAATTCAATAATTTCTACCCATGCAGCTGATCATGTCATTTATAAATGCTGAGAATCAAATTCTCATATTACGGAAAATAGTTTCCGTTGAATATCTTCTGCCTAATAATATACATTATTGCAAGAGTGAAATATTGCAGTAGCAGCACCCATAGTGGCACCCAGAAACATAATGTTTGATGCAGATTTTTCCAGATCCGCGTCAGTGATTGAAGCAAGGTGTGAATGATTACATTTAGGCTATGTAGCATCACACCTAGAATACATCATGCAGTGACATGAAAACAATTTTAGGAAAATGAGGCAGAATTTCAATGCTTCATCTCATATTCAGTTCAAGCAAGGGCAAGGTTAACTTGCCCCATATTTATTGTCTGCATTGTACTTATAATCCAAGGAGGACGATAAGTAACATGATTCCTTCAAGATTTTTGAAATTCTAAATTGAATACCGCAAAAGACAGACCTGTGGGTGTTGTAATTTCAAAGTAAATTTTTATAGAGGACCATTTGTTTCATGGAAACAAAATTATCAATGTTTTCATTGCAAATTGCTTCAACTTTTAGTAAATGCCACAATTAAATTACATAGCAACTAAATTAGAGAATATTCTGCAGAACTGAAATTTCAAAATTACTACTCATAATAACGAGTACATATTGATTACTAGAGCATAAAATTCGCATAAAACCATGCGAAATATAAGGCCTCGCTACAAACTTTTGCATATTTACTGCAAATTTCATGCCAGTATAAATTGATCCATTACTAGTATGTAAAATACAATGTACACTAACAGTTTCAACAGTATATATCAAGAATCGTGTTGAAAATATAGAAAAAAGCTAAAAATAGTATAGTATTTATTGTTTATAGGTAGTAGTACGTTTAAAAGTGGGCCAATTACATGAAATTCGCTGAAATGGGCAGGTGTTTTTACTCTGCAGATAAGCTGCACACATCCTGGCAGCCGAAACCCTCAACTGTCTTCTCTCATGCGTGTATACAGGGTGTCCGTTTTATGACGCACCAATGGAGATTTCAACACGTTGAGCAATGCTGTACACCATTTCAACCGAAATTAAGTTTTTCTCCTTACTTCCCAATTAGGTATCTGGACAGAAAAACAAAGTAACCGCATACAAAATGTTTTCCACCCACCCAATTAGAATCTAACTTCACAAGGTATTTCCAAGAAAAGTTAGCACAAAGGTTAGCAAGAAAAAAAAAGAACGCTTTATGAAATCCAATTTTACAAAATATCATTTTAATATTTGGTACTAATAGATAGCGAAACCGCAGTGGTGCCCTGCTGTGAAAACTGAAGACATCTCACTCTCCATTGGTGCGTCATAAAACGGACACCCTGTATACTAGTATGTGTTGCTGTGTGCAGTGTGACTGTAATACTGGGTGTATGTGATGAGAAAGAAGGGCAATTAGCACCGTTTTGGCCCTGGATGGCGCCGACGGTGGCGCCACCTCGCGGACGGGCGGACACAGTAATAAAACGCCATGTTTGATCAGGCTGTTTGCTAGGCTCATTACACGTACAGTTAATGGAAAGTAGCGTCGTAGCTATCGATTTCCGCCACCGACGGCCAACCAATAAACCAATCGCACCAATATACGACCTTTTTAATATGGGCACCCCCATCCAATATGGCCGCCACAGCGAACTACTGTCAAAATATGCACATCATCGCAAATTGCATATTGCCAGTGTTAGCGCTCACAATGGGCCCCATCCATAGTTGTAAAAAAATCAATCAATCCACTAGACTAGTAAATATACAGGGTGTCCAAAAAGTCTTGCCTGTTTGGAAATAACGTTGACAGTGATGTTTCTAGGTGACTTATAAGTATGAGCAAAGTTGCTCTACACACTGTGGGGCATCTATTTACGACGTTATATGTGACCTTGATACCCTCCTTCAAGGCCATTCAAAAACTAATTTTTGGTGAAAACAGATTTGAAATCGGCCAACAAACAAATATATGTCTAGGTTGCTTTTGCTGCTACCCCTTAAGTTATTTCCTGCATTACCCACCTATCAATGCAAATGCAGTGCAACGGATTTAGTATTTGATATTGGTGTTTTTTCTCAAATGGTATACAATTGATGAAACGAATCTGGCGTTTTCTCGATGCAGTATAAATAATGTCACAAACCGGTATTTTTGACTGTACATATGTATATCGGAAATGCGCCACCTGGTGGGCAAGCCAGAATCACATGTGGATGCATGGAATCAAGAAAGTGCCTAGTTCTCGTTATTTTATTGTGTCCATTGGTGAACTGTAATTTTTAAAGTTTTCCGGATATTTTAATATAATAATAAACACGATTCAAGGAATAAATTTTAACATTGGTTTTTGAAAAGGGGAAGATAGGGAGGGTAGGAGGGGGGGGCATAAGAAGGACTGTCTTCAGCATTGTTTTGTTTTATAGACTAATTAAAATTCCAGCATAGTTTCTGGATCTCCTATACCGTATATCAAATTGCAAAATGAGAAACACTACCATTGTCTAACTGGAATGGAAACCAAAGTACATTTGAACTTGGACAAAACAACACCACACAGTTACACTGTGAATAGACTTGGATACAGTATATTATAACCAGTATTTTTTACAATTATAATATTATACTCGAACTATACTGTAATTAGTCAATTGACTACCAAAATTTTGATTAGTCAATAAAATTAAAACCATGATTGCTACAAAAAAGTGCAATAAATTTCCAAGATTTTTTTTAGAATTTCAAAGTAATAATTTTAATAATTACAGTAATCACTACATTTTAAACTATTAAAAATAGAATAAACCCTAATCAAATACATATACGCATATTCAAAATAATTCCTAGAGTTTTCAAGAAATCTATATTTTTAAAAGGAATTGTCTGAGAATTTCTAATCTTATTTGGTTATTTTTCTAAAATGCCTGAGTTATTCCGGTATTTCCTGTTCATAGTAATAAACATTCAATTGCTCAGAATAATGGGTACATAAATTGACCTGCATTACTTCTAACATCATTGAAATATCCATTTAAACATGAATCTCAAGTCGATGGGAAAGAGAGTTTATAATAAATAATTACAAAAAAATCAAGAGATTTTCCTAAGTTCCCTGACTCATTGGGAACAGAGTCAAATATATGCCTACTCATGGAACAGGAAATATCTGTATATATCTTGTCCACCCTCGATACTGAAACACGGAAAAGAACTTTTGAAATTCTTGTATGAAAGCGATAAATCTTCAAATGTGAGCCGCAAATGTATACGGAATCATTGAGCTCATCCGGAAACAGTTGTATAAAATAATACCGTTATCTGTTGCAAAATCTAGTCACTTTGGAAGCTGAAGAAGTCGGTGTTCCTAGAAAACACTTATCTAGTTCTTTTAAATTATTACTTTGCCGACAGATTTGTCATTCTGACTCACTAAAATCACATATGACAAAGTTGTATATTTTCTGTTACAATTTCTTTAAATTTCAATAATTATCCTCCGAGACTTGATTAAGAAATTCAATTCTAGGACCTGGAGTCAGGATGCATCTCAAAATGATATGTTCACCCAAACTTTCGCTCCACTGATTTGCATTTTTTAATAGCTTCTATATCTTTGCATTATTTAAACACTTTAAGCACTTTCTTAAATTATTGTAACATAGAATACCATGTTCATTATTATTTTTAAACCGCTTGTACCATTTAATGCGACCACTGATAAAAGCAATATTTAACTTTCCATCCTATCTAATTGCAGCCTAATACCATGTTCACGCATGTGCTAAGAGCTATTAACTCAGTAGACACTAACTTAATACCCTTCAAGATAATCGAGAAGCCAATTGTAGTTGCGTTCACACACAGTATCCTGTTCACAACCATGACGTCATATTTGGGTGCTTGTTATTGTGAAGAAAATGGCTGACCCATCAGATTTCGACGAATTTATTATGATGTTTTGATTACATTATGTTCATTATATCTTAATTTTGGAGCAAGCTGCAGGAAGAGAAGTATAGATATAGAGATGAACTATCAATTTCTTTTCAATCCCAAAATGCACTGCTGAACTCACTAATCTAGTTTTGAAAACTCGGCTAAGATAGTTGCCAACTATCCCCTTAGTTGTCAATTATGTAATCGTGTGCGTTCACACATATTGAAGCTTAACAGCCTTTAACCACTTAGTTGACAACTAAATGCTATGTGTGAACGGGGTATAAATCATGATGGACTCTCCTCTTTGCAGCCATTTCGAGTAAAACTTCTAGAACATTATGTTCGTCGTAAAGGTCAAACGCTTCTCTTTGTTCAATACCCACATTTACCCACACACGGGGCACTCATCAGACATCAGAACCAATTCCGGCTCCAACACGGACACCGAATTAATGTCAGAAAATCTTACCGTTAATATGTTCACCAACAGACACCAAGTGGATTTGAACCCAGGTAAAGGAGTATTCTAAATTATTGACATATATTAATACCCACAGTCAAAACTCCTCAAGCTTCTCTTTGTGATTTCAGAGCATCTTGTATTGCAACTGTCAGCAACCTTGAATAACTTTCTACATCATAGATTTGAATACTTTGACATCTGGTGGTCTTGCAAACTAACCAGTTTGGCCACCACGTTCACCTGAGCTGAACCCCATTGAAAACCTATGGGGACAGCTCGCAAGAATGGTCTATGAGGGGTCTAAAGCAACTATGAAAATACTCATGAAGTCAATGCCAAATCTTTTGTTTAAAGAAACTTAAAAAGGTGGTGGTTATATTAATTATCAAATGATACCAACAATGTAAAAGTATTAGTGGGCATATGCTTATGCAACATCAAAAAACCTGCTTTGTGTTAATTTATTAAAATGTTACAAATCTTATGGTGTAATAATTTCATAATGTGTCTAAATAATGAAAGGATATTGAAAATTGCAAATCGGTG
>WWPM01023963.1:0-14070 GCA_023279145.1 Glomeris maerens
TCATCATGTTTGCCCAATAATGTATTGCTGTAACACGTCAGTTATCATTTGCATAAATACATACATTTTAACAAGATATGTGTCACACGCTTTAGTATGTTGAGCGATTTACAGGCTACTCTGCTTTATCTGGAATCCCTGAATAACATACACTGCGCCTCAAGACATCTACCATGGCAATCATGTCGTTCCTCGAAAATTAACAATTGACGATTTTTTTAACACTAATTATGGAATGCTTAACACAACTTGAAAATTGGAAGTGCTATCCTAATTCTCTCAGTTTACGAGATAAGATGCGATGACCTTGAAGTTCTAGCCCAATGCCACTTCCGGCTAGATTATCGTAACCGCCGTCCTCCACTGATCACTCCACTGCTTAACATTCATCTTTCTATATGACAAAATTGGAAAGTTATTGTCAAGAAGGCACGACTTTTCTACCACACTGTATACTGAGATGCAGTGTAAACCAGTTTTTTGCATGGGGTGTAGATAAAAAAGAACAAAAAACTTGGGAAAAACTCCGACTTGGAGAAGATATTTAGATACATGAAATAAAGTAAATATGGCAGTCCCTATGAATTGTGTTTTCAGTCAGTTTTTCCTTAACCTTTTATTTGTTGTCAAACTTTGAACTTCAAAATTCTTAAAAGATTACTTATTATAAATAATATTTATAGCTTAAAAACATTGTAAATCATTGAGGCAAATTCAAGACCCATTTGACTTTGTTACTTCTAAATTCACACTATCGATCTATGCCTTTGAGGATAATTGAATGATTTACCATTTTACATTTAAATTGTACGTAAATGTCTCTTCACGTGCACAATTTATAATATTTAAGACACCAACCTGTTTTTTTGGCTGATTTTTCTTTTTTTAACGTCTGTTAAAAAGGGAAAACGTGCGCTCGTTAACAGCACGTACATGACGTGAAGCGGCCCTTGGAATGCATTGGTTTCGCGGGGGTGGAAAGGGCCCTTATCCACGTGCTCTCTTTCGCGGTCCAATGGTAGAGAGTTCTTGTTGAGCATGCGTCGCCGGAAATGAATTCGTTACTGAGAGGAAGAGGGAAAGCAACTGACGTCATCACAAAGGGTACACAGCGACGATTAAAACAGAAAAAGAAAGCACATGAAGACGTCACTGAAGAAATTGACAACCACAAAATTGCAATTTTTGCGGCACACACTTTTCATGTTCGAAATATTTGTGACGCCTGTCTTAAACGCCAATCTCGCACACGTTTGCCCATTCATTCATTAAAACCCTTCCCACTACTTTGTCACGCAATGACCGCCAGGCCACATAATAATAATAAAATCGTGGGAGAAAATTATATTTTCAGGGGCAATGTTGTGACAAAACATAGGTATAAGGTGTCCCAGCTATTGTCCCATATTTTGAAATGCTATAATTTTGGTGTTAATTGACCAAATTGGCTGAACCTTTGCCACTATACAGTACAGACGTCAGAATTTTACTGTGTAAAGTTTTGTTACAATTATATTAGCTTTACACTTCACAAAGCACTGTACAGTTTTTCCCTATCTTTTCACGTGCATAAAATTGTGCATGTTTTTTAAACATCACTTATCTGGTTGAGGTGTAACATTTAAACGTGTATCAAACTTAGTAACATTATCTTTTCCTAAAATTCGTAATTGACTTGTTATTCCACCTTGACCAAAGCTAAAACCAAATCATGGCATGATGAATGAACGAAAAGAAACATTATGGAGGATCTCAAGTTGAAATTCATAATTCAGTGTAATGTTTATGAACTTGCACAAAATTTGTCAGGTGAAATTGTATTGTTCAAGCCATGTTGTTTAAAAATTGAAATACATTTCGTCAATAATGCCAAGTACATAGTATTTTAAAATATGAAACACCTAGCTGGGACACCCTGTATGTTATCCATTTCATTCTTCAAAAATCTAATGATTTTTTTTTTATTTTGCGCTAGCTGCTGCCATGGCTCGAATGGGCTTTCCCACTGCAGCATAAAATTCGCTATAAATTCGCCAGCCATCCAATCGGACATAACCTTCATTAATTGTGAACTATTTTGATATACATGCTTACTGCACTATGTACTAAATCTTGAGATTGTCATTGCAGTATAATTTCGATTGGCTTAATCATTTAATTAGTGTTTTGGACAATGGTCAAGCAAACTACATCGTAATCCAAATAATTGGGGCTTATATGCATTGTAAAAGTGCCATGAAAAGAAGTTTTCCTGGTTCTAAGATAAGCGGGAGGGGGTGATAATTCAATACCAATTAAAAGCCATCTGTAGCTCTAAAGACACAGTGGGGGTCACGAATAGCCCCCAGCGACAAACTTCCACACATCACTAGTGGGCTGCTCTGCACACTTCCAACAGAGGGAGCTATACAGTTGAAACAGCCTTCAAACTTTCTATGGACTGAGAAGACTCTTACGGCAGGGACAGAAAGACGTTGATTTTGCATCCTCTACCATTTCTGCAGGGAGAGCATGAACTTAAACACTGTGCCCGTAGACCCACTCGTATAACTCGATACAATAAATCAGAATTTTCCTATACGTATACAGGGTGTATTTTTTATGACGCCGGAATGGAGATTGAGATGTGCGCCTTTTTCGGTTTTCCCAGCAGGGCACCACTGCGTCTTTACCACACTTGTAATTGCTAACAAAATCTTACTTCGGCAATTTGGATTTCATAGCATGTATTCTTTTTCGTGCTAACATTTGTGCTAACTTTTCTGAGAAATACCTTGTGAAGTTAGTTTATAATTTTGGGTGGGTGGAAAACATTTGTACACGGTTAATTTGTTTTTCTGCCCAGATACCTACAACTAAACCAACAAGAGAAGAACCAGGGGCGTGGTTTGCCTCACCCCTTTCATTCAAATTAACGAATGAAGTGCACTAATGTATTTGCGATTGCCTTCTCCTGGCTAGTGATCGCCTACGCGAAGCCGCCATTTTGCGTTGGATTCTATCGACCACGAAAGCACCTGGCCAAACAAATGCATAAGCAATTTTTCCTGATTGGGTCATTTTTAGCCCCTCCCCTGGTTCTTCTCTTGTTGGTGTAGTTATAGTTGGGAAGTAATTTTATCTGGACAGAAAAACTAAGTAGCCGCATGCAAAATGTTTTCCATCCAACCAATTAGAAGCTACTTCTAATGGAAAGTTAGCACAAAAGTCACCACCCAAACAAAAAAATTTTAAAGCTGTCGCAGGTCTGCAATAAAGCTGTGAATGTTTCACTTGCAGCCTTGCAGGCATGTGGCATGCATGTGACTGCATGTGACAGCTAACAATTTTTGTTAGGGCATGAAAACAGAATACGTATTTTGAAATACAAATTTCCCAAAAAACTTTGATTGACTTTAATGAAAACGCATTGGGGACCTGCTGGGAAAACTGAAAAAGGCACTAATCGCAATCTCCATTGCTACGTCTTAAAAAATACAACCTGTATAGTGACACCTTGTTAATGTTCGGTGCCACTGTGGTGGTAGAAAAACGAATTGGAAATCCTATCCATGTTCTGATTTACACGGTGCCACTGACGTATACAATGCTTTCATCTCAAATCTCTAGAGTCCATGAAGCTCATTGATAGTCGTCACTCGCTTAGGAGTGTCATACGTCAAAACCCAGTTGGTTCCAAACTGAAGGTTGGGTCCAGTGGACCCATCTGGGACCTATCCAATGTGACTAATCTCGGAGCCCATGGTCCCATCTTTGGGCTTACCTGGCTTCGGAAGCACAACTCACATATCGACTTCGGCCAATGAACGATCAGTTGGGAAGCAACTGACGGGACTGAACGCATTCAATATGGACCAACGAGTAAACAAAACAGACTCCACTCATGCCAGCCTGTCCTAAGAGAACTCGTCAAAGATATGCCAGTTAGGCCAGGATCTTTAAGGAGGGCCAATCAAATTGTCCTCCTGAACACAGCGCCCTCGACTTTATGATCCCCAGGCCAAACTCCTCTCAGCACTGATGTATCAACTGACAAGCACTGAACATTTCGATCTGCAAAAACAGCGACGAACGTCTCCAGCAAGGTGCACCAATATTTGTGAAAAAGGAAGAGAGGCCATAAATACAGTGGTGTACTACAAAAGCTTCAACTTCGTGATGATGAAGAACATTGCCCCCTTTCCTCGTATCAGAGATCTGTTTGAATTTCTCCAGGTAGCCTGTTATTTCATCAGCCTAGACCTTCGGAATACTCGCAATTATCCGGATCAAGGATTGTGATGAGTTCCAAAGAGGCACCGGAAGTGGGGGGGCAGGGGGTCAGTTGCCTTCCCCAAAATCCCAGCTGACAGTATTTAAACTGTCCTTGCACAGATACTCGCACTGATAATTGAAAGGATCATTTCAATCAATTTTAATTTTTTGCAGTAATATGGATAATACATATCGATTTTTTGTCTCCCCTCACGAAAAATATTTTGTTCCGGCGCGCTTGTGAGTTCCTTACAGCACTCAAAATATTTTGGAGCCTGTTCGAATGTACTATGATGCTCTTGGACTTAAGGTTAGCAGTGCTCCATGTCTTTCAGTTCTTCATCAACAGTGTGTTTGTCTACACCGAAGACATCACGATATACTCAAAGGGTGACACTAGCCACATCAACGTTATATGAATAATGTGTTAGATTGTCTGTTCCACCATCAGATCTGTGCAAAACTCGAAAAGTATGAGTTTGATAAAAATAAGAAAGTGTTTGTATGCTCCAAGATTTCGGCTAATTGAGTGGAAGTAACTTCCCAAGAATCCAGCTATCTAGCATTAACCAATCTCTTGTAGCCTTGAGGAACTCCTTAGGTTCTTGAGCCTAGCCAACTACTGAGGTGACTTTGTGAAGAACTACTCAGCACACGTTCACCCCATCACAGCTCAAGCTCACTTTGCCAAAACTACCTTTCCTGTGGACCAAAGAGGCCGAGGCTAGTTTCCAAGTGGTCAAGAAGGCGGTCACCTATCCTCCTCTACTACATCACGCTGTCCTAGAGAAACCGTTTGAGTTGGACAGCGGCACAACATACTTTGCCCTCAGGCAGTTCTTTTACTGCTCTACCAGTGTTGAAGCCACCCTCCATCTCTCTCTCTCTCTCTCTCAGCTACTACTCGAGGAAGCTGAACTCAACTGAAAAGATTTACCCCGCCCACTGCGAGGAACTCCTGGCCATGATACAGCACATCACTTCTGTCGACATAATTCTTCAAGTAGCAGCAAATTGTGTAACCATTCATACAGATCACCACAACCTAACGCATTTACAGAAGAATCGGAATTTCACACAGAGTCACCTGCAATAGGTCCTCTTCCTGTTTGAGTTCCACTACGTCATCGAATACGTACAGCAGATTCCCTCAGAAGGTGTATTAGGGTAGTCATCCAGGAAAATAGCCTCATATGACGCCCTCTATCTGGAGGAAAATCTTCGAAGTGACCTATGGTTCACTGCTGTAGCTCGATCTGCAGAAGCTTCTAATTGGAGCTCTTATCCAACAATTCACTACCACCCGGTTAGTCACGGACCTTTGGGAGATCACCTAGTGGTGCATATGACAGAGGTCCACAGCCATCTTCGTGTGACTCTTTCTTCAGCCCAGCTAGGAGAATTACAAACTCCAGGTTTACCGCCACCATCAACAGAAGGAGTTCCATCGAGGGGACCTAGTACGGGTGTTACGCAAAGGATTGCCTGCTTTAAATCCTGGGAAGGGTGGATAATGCTCGGCTGAGAACTTCTCTCATGATCCAAAGCTATCAAAGCTGTGGTGCGCCTTCAATTGCTGGACTCGATGCGCATTTACAACGTCATCCGCATGTAACTGTTTAACCCCACCAGCTGAACCAGATTCCGAACTGGGATTAGCCAGCTCCACCTCCCATCATCATGGTGTTCAAGAAGTCTTACAATGCCAGTAGCGTGGCAACCACCTGGATTACTTGTTGGACTGGGGAGGCTACAGCTCACAAGACCACAAACGGGAACTAGCAGAAAACCTAGCAGAAACAGCAGTAATCATCTTCCATGATAGGTTTTCTGGCCAGCCTTGGGCCTAGTCGCGGCCACTGGCGTCGACAAGGATTTTTCCTTGTTCCCTGTCGTGCCTTCAAGTACACTCTTCGACTGGGACAAAGGATCATTCCGTTGCCAAAAGGTCCATTTAGGGACTCTTCTTCTACTCCGTGAGAATCCTTTGTCTCTACTGGGGTCTCTATTGGTCATGTTTAACCGTAATTCAATATGAATTTATGAACTCTTCAGCCTTGATGAGATTATTGGAATTTTCCTTTTCTTGTCACAAATTTGCAAACATATCCTCCAAATAATCGTTGAAAATTTTTAAGATAACGCTTATTGACAATTTATGGCAAGCGAGACAATTAAAATAAACATCTGAATAGATAAGGTTAAAACTTTATGATAATTGTTGTTTGTCTTCACTTTTCTTTTAATACGTACATAATTTCAATTAATACAATTCTCATATCGATCACTTACAATGTTATGCAGTAGAATCCCGATTGTTCGTGCTCCGTTTATCTGAGACTCCGTGTTATCCGATATAATCCGAGGTTCCGCCTCAGATGATTAAGAAAACCTCAGATAAAGTGGACGTCGATAACCTAAATCTACTCCTAATGACCTAATACTCATTAAACGATAAAGTGATTGCGAAAAGATTGAATGAACTAAAACACTCAAGAATTACAGATTTCATGTAACAGCAATTACCAATTATTAAATTAAAAATATGTTGAATATTCTTTGTTGTTTCATTATTCATCCGTGTTTCGCATGTCCAAGGTACATCCTCCCCACATTACCCGGGATAACTGTGATTCTACTGTAATAATACAGGGTGCCCAGAAATATTGTATCGATTTAAAAAAATCATTTTATTGCAAATAATTCATCATAATCAACACCCTCTTTGTCAATGCATTGTTGTAGGCGCTTACCTACAGAACGGCAGACCTTCTGACACATCTCAATAGGGATTTCCCTGAACACCTCTCGAATAGCTAACTCTAATTCGGGGAAAGTTTTTGGGTCTTTAGCGTAGACTAGATATTTAAAGATCCCCAGATCCAGAAGTCGGTTGGGGTCAAGTCTGGTGGCCTTGTTGGCCAAGCAACAGGTCCCCCTCGTCCAATCCACTGGTCCACAATGGTTTCGTCCACCTAATCCCTCACCAATCTTGACCAGTGTCCAGAAGCTCCGTCCATTTGAAACCAGATATCCCAGATTTTATAGGTCTCCTGGATCTCCAGAAGAAACGTTTCTTCCATCACCTCCAAGAAAGACGCCCTCGTAACGATGGATGGGAAATGAATTTTTGAAAAAACCAAACATTATTTCGGGCACCCTGTACAATCTTATTCGTTTCTGTTTCGCAATATCGCCCCTAATTCTTATAGCTCATCCATATGCAAAAGCCCATTATATAGGCTAGTTTTTGACACCTACAATAGAGTCCCGGTTATCCAATGGTCCGTGTTAACTGCCGTGCTTGTCACAACCGAGGGCTCCGTGTTAACCGCGATGTCACCGCGGTTAAACCGGAAATACTCGGATAAGCCGAACTTTGGATGACCGTCATTGTTTTGCCGCGCCCAACAAAGATTCAGTTGCTCTTTAGACAGCAGAGGCATAATGCAAATTTGTTTATATATGTATAGTACGTACATACGTACAGTACGTAGTGCGTACAGTGTGTAAATTGTGAAATATTTTTTTGACGATGCTCCGTGTTATCCGTTTTTTCGATTATCCGCGGAGGGCCGAGCCCCGACCTCCACGGATAATAGAGACTCTGCTGTATATCGCAGTAAAAATCAGCTTCATCTGAAACTGGAGACACCCTGGAGACCTCCAATTATAAGGGATAGAAGGGTTTTTAGAAGGAATGTATTTGTTGAGCAAAGAATTGTTTTGAAAGACAATTTTATGAAATATTGTCTACAATAAAATGAAAATTATTCCATGGGAAAATAATGGATATGCAGTTTACACAATTAAGTATCCCCACCCTGATCTGGCCGGTTTCATTATAATTTGGATAATCTCTTCCTCTTTTTACTAAACTTCTATTATGAATGTCTCCACCACGAAATATAAGAGCCAATTGCTATTCGAATGCTTATTGTTATATGATGTTTTATTAATTTGACTTAGATTGCAGGAGTTAAAGGAGACAGCCCTATATTAAGATATTCATTGCAAGTCACCAGGCCATGTGCTCTTTCTTTTTAACCCTGTTGCCTTTACAAAGTAACCTACAGTAAAACCAATCATAATTGAAGGCTCATGTTACATACCTAGTGGGAACGATATTCAATACACATTTAACAAATTCGTTTGGGGTGGAATTACCAACTTCATGTGAATTTGGATCAAGAGAGTTTTCATATGCTGGATAGATAGGTGTTTAATGTTGAAAATATTGAATCGTATCATTTGATCAAATATTTAATTTATTCAATTAATATTGGAAATTGCTCAAGCATAATAAAAAATATAATTTACTTTTGTTTAATCAGTAGTGAATAGACCCAGACACGCTGATGGGTGGAGTCAAACAAATTTTCATTATATATGTATAATAAAGTCTACCCTGGTAACGCCACATTCAATTTAGTAGCTAGCAAAATTATTTCCCCCGTTATCGTTTTAAAAACGATGCTGCAAATAACCATGCAAAGTAAAAAAAATAAGCGAACTTCTTGACTTCATTCTGAATAAATCCTTAAGTTGTACATCTACGTGGAAGCAACAGGCAAGACAATTCTCTATAATTCAGAACTATACATGCACACTTCCGGAGCGCTGAATGAATGCAACATGCGATGGAAGCTCCATAATGTAAACGAATTTATACAAGTCTACATTGGTCAAAATAAGAAAAGCTTATGGGAAAGTGAGGACCTCGGCTCCCTTATCGCACTTTTCCCACCGATCTGAAACTATGCGAGTTCGATGTGTTGCTGGTGACTTTTCTGCCCTAAACAATACTTTGGCTTCCCACAGAGTGCGCCATCTTGCACGCACAATGACCGCCCATGGTGGCTGTTGGGGGCATAGACCGGAGCTAGTGCCTTGGGGATTCTTTTCAGCTCTTTAGGGCCTTTTCAGGCGTTATAATTGGGGAAGGTGCCCTTAGATCGCAAAATTTCAGTATACCATTGCAAATAATTACAATGTGTGGACGGGAGCGAATGAAAGGTTGGTTTGCTACGACGTGACGTCTAGATGACGTAAGTGCATTTACCATCGTCTAGAGGTTCTCAATCGCGTGCAGTATGTTGCTATTCCGTATACGAACGGCGCATGCGTCGCATGAGGTCCTCTATTTTTAAGCATCAACTACTTGGCTGTCAGAAGAATCAGAAGAAAAGCAGATACTCTGACTGCCACGAGCGGCCTCTCTTGCTTTCATATGCCCATTTTTAACAAAACTCAAATTTCCAACTATTTTGGAAGAATAATGTCCAAGGAAATTGAAAAGTTTTCATTAAACTTATTCAAATTTGCAATAATCCAATTCCATTTCCTTGTGTGAACGAACAATATTATTAAATACAGAATACTAATGTCCAATTGAACACAAAGTTTTATACAACTACGTACATTCATTTTCATGTGGTCACTCGGTAATGTCCACCATTTTAATTGTAACCAATATTTTATTATAGGGTACATTATTTATAGCAGAATGCGAACTAAACATTTGCTCCGCGAATACAAATTTCCAATATGACAAGAATATCAGTAGCGGTGCGATTATAGAAATCATGCGCCTGAAATGCTGGTATATTGTTGGTAAATTGTTGAGCAAGCAAAATAAGATGCAGAAGAAAATCTCAATTTTTATAATATAATTGAGCTCGTATGAATATACAGAGTGAAAATAAAGTTCTTTGCCGCAAAAAACCTTTACATAATCACATATATTAAAAATCTGAACATGCTCTATCCAGTGATACCAAACTATTTGACATCTGCAACTGCCTTCAAAGTTATCCAAAACCTTACATTGGGCGTTTTAGGCAATTCATATTGTCGCCAGATATCTTGAGCTTTGCCCAGAGAAATTGTTCGGCAACCCATGTGGGCCTCAGTGATCAAAACTGGTTTTTCGTTCGGCAAATCAAATGTCTGAGGAGTGACGTCATTTTCTGTGACTCCCGTGCCAGACAACAATTATTGCCTGGCTCGCCTCAGACAAAAGATGGCGGCCCCCATGCAATGTTCGGTCGAATATGAAGGGTCGCAACATGCATCACAACTGCATGACACGTAATCCGCCATTTTGAATCCAGTCATTTGTATTTGGCAAACCAGATAAATTGATGCCAGACACGGCCCAGAGATTGCGTCAGAGATGACGTCACACACTCTGGCGACCCAGAAGACAGTATGAATTGCCGAAAACGCCCATTGCACATACAATAGCTGGAGCAATCTATTAGTTTAAATTAGTTCGTTGAAGAGAACATTGAAATTAGTACAACAGAGCAACTTTGAAGTGAAAAGGAGCAGAGGAAAAACGGCAGCAAATTTAGGTATTAGTTTTGGCAATGTCACATGAGACGTGTATTACAGGAAAGATGTCGGATGAAAAGAACCATGTACATAGCTGTAAACTGATAAAGGACAATTTTTGTATTTTGCCTTTAAAATCGCCCACATCATCATAATTGCATTGTCATTCTCCATTCGTAGGGATCATAACTGGTCGGCTCAAAGACACGCCCGTAACTACCACTGCACTTTCAGGGTTGTATAGTACAAAAAAATTGACTTCAATTTACTAGACAAGGCTTAAAATAAGGTTTTTAGACAGCAGGAAAATCTATGCCTGAATTAAGAGGCCAGGCTCATCTACATTTGTGCTTAGGTATACTACCTTATATTTTTATATTCAGTTTAAGAGTAAATTCGTGAAATTCGATGGATTTTCTGTGATCCCAATCTCAGAACAAGTAGGCCGTAAATATGGGCCAAAAATTATTATTTATTTCGGTCGGATTTAGAGGGAAACTTATTACGAAAGGAATATCTGAATCTTTACGGATTGACACAGTGCTCATATTTCTAGCTAAAACAAGATTGATGTAGAAGGCTGAAAAGTAGCATATCAAAAATAAAAAATTCATTTGGTAAAAGAAAAGCAGCACTTTCATGTACGTTCGGAGTCTATAATGTTTGCATCAAATACATTCTGACCAAAGTTAGAGCTCGTCCTTGAATTCAAACTTTATGCTGCGCATAACTGGTGAGAACAGTTTAGTGAAATAATCCAACCTGAGCTTGCTCAGGAAATGTTCCCCGACTACACAACACACAAGGATATACATAGTATATTGCTATAGTACATGCGATTAGGTCGCTGCATATTTTCCCAGTGCATCCAATTACTTATGCTTTGTCAAAAGGTAGCAAATCAGATAACGAGCGTCGATTGGACGAAAACCGATACATGATATTGCTGGTGAGAATGGGTGAGCATATAGTGTCGATTGGCCGACAAGATAAGAGCTGCATAAAACTAGCATCTGTTGCACACGGTGCTACATTTCCTCCTCATGACGTCATGTTACTTGATTAAAAATCGGTGTGAGAAAGAAGACGAACATTTTCCAAGGAAAAACCGTTTTCCGTCGATTTGGCATCCGCTAGAGCCGAAAATGTGATGACGGATGACGTATAATAATAAGGACCACCTCGACAGGCAAACAAGCGGTTACAGCGGCAGAAATGGCCCCAAGCTGTTGTACCAGCTGCTCGTGCGCATGCGCCGCCATCACTTCCGGTCGTGGTGGACCACCACTATTTTCCACCTCTCTGATTTCCAACAGAATTACGAGAGCGTTCATAATTTGGGGACGCAGGAACAGGGATGGGCCAAAGGGCGATAAGGGCTCTTAGGTTATGGTTTATAACTTGTGCGTGTTGCGCAGCAGGCGACAGGAGGCGCGAACTTGCAACCACATTTTCGTTCGTGACAAGTGTTCCAATTCCCTTAACCTCCGCCCCTTCATGCAATTCTATATTGCCACTTTAAATGGAACGATTGCCACCCGATGAAATGCAGACAGTTGGTATAATGCGCCTTTCTGTCTCATATTCTTGAAGACCAAGTGAATAGCTGCAAATATCATCAGTTTTAATCATTGGTTATTATGGACATTTGGCAGAAAAGGGAAAGTGTTTTAAGTAAACTACATTGTTATTTACACTGTGCATAAGTATGGAGTACGAATTTAGGCAATATCTCTCCAGGAATTAATCCAGGAATTAATTGAAAAAAAGAATCAGAACAAGAGATTTGAAAATGGTAGGGCATATGGAGTGCCAAATGTAGCTATCAAACATATTGCTCCATACAGAATTTCAGCTGCATAATTTGCAACACATGATCAGGATTGCATTCATCATGGCTATACAGGGTGAGGCAAAAGTCTGGTTCTCCGTGGAATATTTCGGAAACAGAAACAGTTATCGCTTTGAATGTTTTGCCGTTGTATAGTAAGTAGTGGAGGGGCCATCCGAAAATCATATCGCACGTGACCTCTGACGTCGTCTTCAAGGTCAATCAGAAATTATCTTTTAAACCGTTTGAGTTAGCCCCCTAGTCCCAATTAGGAAGTTGTAGAGCATGGTCGAATTAGTCTAATTCAGCAAAGATTTTGTCGTATTGGGCGACGGGTGAATTTACAGCGATTTTATACTAAATTTGGGAAGCCCAGTTGCACCCTGGCAGCAGCTTCTCCGCTTCACACCCAGTTGCCTTATTTTGATGTACTGGTTGGGATGAAATATGCAGCTGATTCCTGGAGCCATTTATCCTTGTCTTGCACAACACCAGACGAATTGTTACCACATGTTTCACAAATGCAGTGGTACATGATTACACACAATACCTGCAATGAATTTGCATACAACATAGTTGCATCAAGTGGATATAAAAGGGGAACTAGTACTTCAGGCTCAGGCAATCAGACCAAAATGAGTGAATATTCACAGCAAGCCATGGTCAACATGGTCTTGTGTTTCGGTGCAGGCAATGAAAACTTTTCTGTTGCCAGGAGGCTGTACATGGACAAATTCCCGAATGAACGTCACCCATGTCTACAGGTGTTTCGAAAAATTATGAAAAGATTTCTGGAGACTGGGAATGTCATGCAGCGTCCTCAGCAGGGCAGACCTCAGACGGCCACAAACACATGTTCCGCAACAGCCGTCCTAGCAGCTGTAGGTTCCAACCCTCAGATAAGCAGTAGGGCCATAGCTAGTAGCTGTGGTATTTCACAACGATCGGTTCTGAGGGTACTCCATTCGCACAGATTCCATCCGTATCATGTGCATTGCCACCAGGGGTTGCATAGTGGTGACTTCGATTTGCGCCAGAACTTCTGCAACTGGCTTCTTGGGAGAATAGATGACGAGCCGCAATTCCTCTCAAATGTGTTGTGGTCAGATGAGGCGCAGTTCTCAAGAGACGGTGTAGTAAACACGCACAACCTACATTACTGGGCAGACAAAAACCCCCTGTGGTTGCGAGCTACCCGACACCAAGTTAATTGGCGCATTAATGTGTGGTGTGGAATTCATAACGGAAGAATAATAGGACCATTGTTTTATGATGGAACATTAACCGGTGCCAGATACACAGAAATGATCCTTAATGGAATTGTGACAGATTATTTAGATGATTTACCACTAGCCTCACTACCAAACGTTTGGTACCAGCATGACGGAGCACCACCGCACTACGCAATGCATTCTAGACAGTGTTTGGATGGAATGTTCCCCAACCAATGGATGGGTCGAGGGGGCCCCATTGCATGGCCACCACGGTCACCCAACCTCACACCACTGGACTTTTTCCTCTGGGGGCATGTCAAAGAACAAGTATATGCAACATCCCCCGCAACAATCAATGAATTGCAGGAGAGGATAAGAGTCGCATGTGCACGCGTTTCGCAACAGACTTTGGCAGCAGTTCAACACTCCATTGAA
>WWPM01023963.1:14170-29478 GCA_023279145.1 Glomeris maerens
CCACATAAACATCTTTGGCCAGTTGTCACATATTTCTTGCCTCCCACGGACTGAAACAACCATCAAGGTCTCATGTTGTTATCATACTTTCTCCATGATTATCTATGATATTGTAATGCAGGAGTAATTGGCAAATTTCCCTACAAGTGTTACAAAGCATAGTCTGCTAGCTTGTCACTTTGGCCTTTGCAGTCAGCCAGTACATAAAAATAAGACAACTGGGTGTGAGGCAGAGAAGCTGCTGCCAGGGTGCAACTGGGCTTCCCAAATTTAGTATAAAATCGCTGTAAATTCACCCGTCGCCCAATACGACAAAATCTTTGCTGAATTAGACTAATTCGACCATGCTCTACAACTTCCTAATTGGGACTAGGGGGCTAACTCAAACGGTTTAAAAGATAATTTCTGATTGACCTTGAAGACGACGTCAGAGGTCACGTGCGATATGATTTTCGGATGGCCCCTCCACTACTTACTATACAACGGCAAAACATTCAAAGCGATAACTGTTACCGTTTCCGAAATATTCCACGGAGAACCAGACTTTTGCCTCACCCTGTATAAGATAACTATAAAAGAGATAACATGTTGTCATGCGCCGTCTTGTTTGTATGGCCTAAACATTCGATGATCTGACAGAACCGGTTCCAGAGCAGGCAATATGACGAATTGTATCCTGAAAGAACATAAATCGCTCTTATACCATTGGTCTATGTTTCGCATGATATGTAATTAACAATAATTTTCAGAAATCTGATCTAATTGCCGGAAGTCGTTAAATACGAGAGAAAAATGTACATTGGCAATCTATCCAATGCTGGTTTTTGAAAATTATCGCGGAATCATTGTGTTTAAACTTTGACAAAATATTCACCCACCTTGGGGAAAGCTAAATACGTATTCACAATATTGAGGGCATTTGTCTCAATTGCAAATTCCCACAGTACCAATGACAGTTACATTGGTAGACTTTGCTTACAATATTTCTAAGAAAGTTTTCTCGTCAAAAGAATCTTATACGTATAGACCGGGGCTTCTCTAGTGCATGGCAACATTCAGTAAACACTGCAGCCCATCTAGGCGGTGCATTTGCTTCCCAGTAGGGTTTCTTCGAGATCCATACACAATTGTAAAATAAATAAAATTTATGAAAAGGCACTCAACACGAATCTCGTCTATCGCGATGTGCCGGGCTATAAAATGCATGACATCTGAAGCCGAGGCACTTCTGCAATATGCACCGCCAAAAATATTTACAGAAAGAAATGGCTGTATTGAGTAGGTGAGACCGGAGACGTTCGCGCAGTCATGAATTTGTCGCTCGTTGTAACAGTGAGGGCAAATAAGGAAAATGCAAACACCAGGGTGCGCACGATTCCAGTCGAAGACGTAACCCAATACTGTTTTCTGTCATCGCCTTCACTATGTAGTCTGAATTTGAAAAGATTTAGAGATGATTAGCAAGATATATTTTTAGCTCCCTATGCAGTTTCATTTTCATGTTCTTATATTTAGCGATGTTGCGTTTACAATAGCTTTCGTAAAATTGCCCTATAGGACATAAAGCTTGTGGCAGCTTGTTAACCATCCTCTCACAGACGAGTTCATGCTGCAGCCGGAACATTATTAGGTATAATGTTTTTGCACCCTACAAGTCTTCGAATTTGGAATATACGTAAAATGCCCATGTTCGCCTTGGGAATATTTCTGTTGGATTTATTAGGTGAGTAAAGGTAATAAAAATATAGCATGCAAGGCTAAATATCGTAAACATGTTAGATTTTGGCTTTATGACAAGCATTTTTGCTTGTCTATGGGACATACATTTTGGAAGTATCGACATTGCCTTTTTGCAAGTACTACTTTAAATAGTAGGATCAAAATAATACGTCTAAAATTGGAGACGCTTATTCCGTCTCATTAGGAAGGCCAACTTTGCTAATCAAATTAGGAGATTGTATGCTTAACATCATTAACGTGTGCAGACGCACTAGCATGCCTGAAAGTATTACATTTGTGAGAGTCGCATGTTCAAGACATAAAGGTTACCACCAAACCTTTATGACTGAATTGTCAAGCAATTGCCGCAAATGAAACTATAGCTCGTACAGCAGATTGAGCAAAAAGCAAACAAAATTTAACGATCGAATTTCCGATAGGATTAAGACATCAATCGCTTTTACATCCGGATGCAAATGAGATCGGCATTCGTTACGATCACGCCCATCGTTGTTCCCTCTCGTATAGGGAAAGAGAATGGTAGTTGAACTCCCCTTCAGCTCTTTTCACCCTTATAAGGCTTTTGTTCCGGCTAAATGCGAAATTCACGTATTCTCAGCCTTGTTGATGGAACATTAAATCTTTTCACACGACTTGGAATTAAACAAGTTGTTTGCCTCTTGCACAATTCCAACTCCAATGTAATAAAACACACTAATCATGTTCGATTTTTACTACTTGTTTTGCAAATTCATATTCATAAAATATGTATCGATGCTTTCATTTGAGGGTGATTACAATCCCCTATTTCAATGATGTATGCCCAAAATTTTGTACCATTTCAAACATTTATTCAAGTTATCAATAAAAGAACAAAAACAGGTGTCCAAAAGTCTGTAGAATGGAGTTTAATTCAATGTCTTTTATTCCCACTTGACCTGAAAGGAGCCAATAGGGAGAGATATTGTGGAATGTTCAACTGCATCAATTTCTCTGTCAATTTCAATCAATTTCACCCATTAGGCCAAGTAAAAAAAATTCTTCGTTTGTCGTCCTCGCCCACGCCGATTTTTTTGAAATTGTCCCCTGCGGATTTTTTTTTGTAAATTTAAAAAAAATCCGCCCCCGCTGAAATTCTTCACCGTTTGCGATATTTTTGTCTCTGTCTTTCCCTGTTTCTCGCAAACCGGAGCTCCAGATGTGCGTTTTGAAGTATTTGGCGCGCTGTAATCCTAAGTCCATGATGTGTATCTTAAGGAAATTTAAATAAAAGCGTTTGTCACTAAAAAAAAGCCAGCTGTGGCGGACAAAGGTACATGGCGCCACTGCATGAAACTTGTTCATCTATCACTTCGTTCTGAACACCGCGACAGGCGACATACATACGTAGGGACGGACGGACGAACAACAAAACGAGCTAAGAAAAACGTAGAAAAAATATCCGCCCGCGCCGAATTTTTCTAAAAAATGCTACGATTATTTAATAATCAGCAATGCCTAACAACAAGCAGTTCACTCATGATGAAGTGATAAAGATTTTGAAAATGAGGCTGAAAATGCTACTATGCAGGAAATTGCCACTGTTCTGGATAAATCTCAATCTGGAGTTTACAAAATAATTAAGAAAGGTGAAAACTGGCAACTAAAATTTCGTCCTGAAAGGCCAAAAGTGACTTCAGGCAGAGATGACAGAAGAATTTTGCAACTTCTAACTAATGGTTCATACTCTGTATGACAGACAGCTAATGCATTTGGAAATAAAATGTGCAAAAGAACTGTTCATAACCGCCTGAAACGTGTTCCAACATAGGTGTACACCAAAATGTTGAAACAACCACCTTTGAAACCTGAACACATGGAAGCAAGATTGCTGTGAGCAAGGGATCACATGAGCTGGAAACAAGAATGACAGACTGTGGTCTTCAGTGATGAAAAAAGTGTATTCTTGATAGGCCAGATGGGTGGGCAAGTTATTGGCGTGATCTCAAAAAGGAGCCAAATTCATTTTATTGTCACCAGCAAGGAGGAGGTTCTGTGATGGTTTGGTGAAGATTGGCCTTCAATGGGAGGACATCTTTGGCATTCATTAATGGACGACAGAAGTCCAAACACTATAAGGGAACACTCTCTGAATGTCAAGGGTCGAAGGTCATGCAACCTTCGCCCCTCACCATCGGTTTTGCAACTATTCTGAAACTTGCCAATTCCTGGATATGCAAGTCACATGATCCTGCCCAACCTTGTTTCTTCCTATTTAAACCCATGGCCTACTTATACCCTTGTCACCTTCACTGAGGACTTCTCTCTTCGACCATAGAGTCCCTGAACCTGTGTCTACCCTCAATGTGCGGACTTTTCTTTTCGACCATAAAGTTCCTGAACCTCTGTCTACCCTCAAGAGTTGGGCCTAGACCTCAAGAGAAACGTCCGGTCGACTCTACCCGAGGCTTGACCGTCGGCAAGGCACTGACACTGAATATCTGCTTCCAGCGGAACCAAGAATTGCAGGACCACAATGAATTTTTCAACAAGGGAATTCATTTTTTATTGGCTAGAACTTCTGTAATCCGGACGCAAATCGACCAGATTACAGAGGGTCCGGATTACGCAGATTTATTTACATCCAGATTACCGAGGCTATTTCTCAAAGTTCCCTGCTAAAACAGCATGGGGAGCTCATGGCCAGACCATCTGGCGATATAACGACAGATATATTTGTGGAATGTGTTACGTTTCTGTTTTTCTGTTTTTCCAATTCTTCATTTTTATGACGGTAGGTTCCCAGCTAAGCACTTAGTTTCCTGTATATGAAACACGTGGTATATTTACTCCAATATTGGGAGCAAGAAACAAATTGCCTTCCCTTTCACATTCAAGAATAACAATTATCCGTTGTGTGGACGAGTATAAACTTATCCACAAAGTTTTGATCATGGTTTGGAATACTGATTGAATACAGTGATGCTGTGCAGTGAAGCGATATGTAACGTTGATATTGTTCATAAAATGTGCATTTAGTGGAGAGCTGAAACAAAATTATTTCAAAATCTTCCTTTGCTGCATGCACCAATGTGTGATGGGAAATGCGCGTTCAAAATTTTGCAACTTTTTACATAGTAGTTCAGTTAATGGGTATCTACAGGGTGTTTCACAATTCACGGAACAAACTTGTAGGGTGCCTTCCCTGCATGGAGAACAACATGTAAATGTCCCATGAATCCATGTCCGTCAATGCTATTGTTTTAAATTAAATGTGACAACATTAATGAATGCTCCCCAAGAAAGGAAACTGCTGGTAATGTGGTCGTAATCATGCTGTGAATCACCGTGACCTCTGACCATTGGACTCTTGCAATGTATGCAAAGCAGACAGTGATTCATACCTCAACTCCCATCCAGCTGCAAATGGTGATGGGGAAACCTGTGATCACCGCACGGGCCTTTGAAGGTAAGACTGGACCAAGTCTGAAACTTGCAGCGGAAAAACATACCATCGTGTGTGCCGAGATATTCCGCGGATTTATTGACTCAAAGAACATGTTCAAAATGGCGACCACTGACATCAATGCTTGCCTGACACCTCTCAAGCATGGAACGCCGGACTGAGGCGAAGACCCCTGGCTTTTCATGGATAGTCTCGGCTGCTACTGCAATGCATGCCACAAGGTCCTCCGCTGTGTCACAAGGGTTTTCTTACACCAGGGCTTTCATCGCTCCCCAGAAAAAGAAATCCATGCATGTAAGATCAGGTGATCGTGGTGGCCACGGTATGGGTCCACTCTGGCCTATCCATAGTTCCCCAATTGCTGCAGTCAGATATTTCTGAACATCACGGCACCCCATATTGCTGCAACCACATGTTCACCCAGACTGCCAACGGCATGTCCTCCACCAGGTGTGGAAGCACATCTGCCAAGAAAACACAGTAGGCTCACCCTGTCAGTCTAGCAGGTAGAATGTATCGCCCAATCAGACATTCATCAACAATGCCTGCTCAGACATTTACGGAGAACTTGTGTTGATGATGGCGTGTGCAAGTGGCATAGGGGTTTCCATCAGCCCTCTCATGCTGATTGTGGGTATTGATCACACCATCACGAGTCAATGTTGCCTTGTAGGAATACAGTACTTCAGCTGGGAAACTGGGCTGCACCTCAGATTGCCGCAGAAACCATTGGGCGAACTCGAGGCGCCGCGGGTAATCAGAAGGTTGCAGTGCCTGGACCAGCCTCACACGAAATGGATGCAGCAGTTGGTGATGCTACACTCTCCATACTGTGGCATAGGCCACACCGACGCTGCTTGCCACACGTCGGGTACTGGTAGATGGTTTGCTCTGCACCTGTTGAAGGACCTCTTCCTCCATATCTACTGAACGCCTAAATATCGCCCGTCCTGCATCACGCTAGTGAACACTGAATTCTCCTGACTTAAGCAGTCGCCTGTCTGCACTCGCAAACGTTATGTGGGTGGGCGTACATCTGTTCGGAAAGCGTTGCCGGTACAGCACGCCAAATGGTCACTTTCCGGCTGTGTAGTAGGTTTTTCGAGTATGTTACTCGCACATGGACTTGGTGTCGCCAAATACTGAAAATTTGGTTTATTGATCTCATTCAAATGTGAAATGTGCCAACTTGGCATGGGGCCCAGCACATCGAAGGCGATGAAGACATTCGAATTGCTGTGATAGGTTAGCTGCATTATTTGGCGGCAAATTTGTATGCAGAAGCAATTTAAAAATTAGTGGATATAGTATATCACTAGTGTTTCAATTTAAATGGCGATTATTTGACGAATAGTGGCTTTAAGAGGCATGCAATAAAATATTTCTATCTATGCGGGTTTTTTATGTACTATATCCAAACTGGGGCTAATTTATACACCATTTTTGTATCAGGTCATCCCATAAGTAATGTTGTTTTTGTTCATGACTTTCAAAATTAAAACACAACCACATAAGTTAGGTATTAATTTAATTAATTAGTATACATTTTCCTTTATTATCTGTGACGGTCTGCCACCTTTCTACAAGCATTTCAATGCAATGTTTATAGCATTCCTTTGGCTTTGAAGCAAAAATTGCGGAAAGGGTGTTATTGACAGCATCAGAAATTTCCAATTCTATGCCATCAAGATAATTTTATAGCACATTGTCCTGACAAAACACAACACCCATGCGATTGGTCAAAGGACGTTTTTCTTGCAATGCAGCACTCAAATGACGGAGTTGCTGGCAGCAGACTTCGGTTGTGATGGTCTTATTGGGTTGCCACAATTCAAAAGAAAAGATACCCTGAATATCCAACCAAACAGGCATCAAAACCTTCTTAGGTTGAAGACCTACTCTTGTGGTAGCTGTTTCTCCAAGACTATCCCACTGTCGAAGACACTTAGGAGTTCCTGGTAATAATGCGATTCAAAAATGGTGCTCTAAGTTCACAAGAATGCAGCGATGTGCAAATGTTCACCCGAACTCTACTTTGCGGTGATAACATCATGAGGCCCCTACTATCCCAGATTTGAGACCTTTTGTTGGAAATTTTCGGGGAACTCCATGGTTCGGCAGCTGAGTAAACTCAACAAGAAACTTTAATAAACATAATGGCGATAGAATCCGCTTGACTCTAAGATACATTTGATGTCCATTTGCAACTTTAAGCCCAGCTCCAACCTGGCTCTCCCTCTAACTTCGAGGGACTGAGAGCGATACAAGCGCTCGCCCTGTATTTATATCGCTCGATATGCAAATTATACGATGTCGAAATACAATAAACTCGTGGCAAACTCGCTCACGATTGCGCAATCCCGTTGTGTAACAAATACAATGACTGACTAATTTATCAATCCCAACACCCCCCTGATCGCACATCTCGAAACTTTTCAGCTGTGCGATCTCTTTTCGCCTATGAGGGTTTTCCTGGGTTGAATCGGGTTGGGTTGGTTGGCAAAGGGATGTGTCCGCAACATACTTGTCCGCATCTCTCGATCCTCCGCAACTTCGGTCGCCTCGCCTTCGTTGCACCCTCAGACTTTGACAGGTACCTCGGCTGTTGGTAAATTTTGAAGTCGCTCTTGGATCGCGGCAGCATGCGCCCACGCTGAACGCTGGATCTATTCGCAGTGGTAGCTCCGGTCGTCGGTGGTCGCGTTTTCGGCCTTCGCAGAACACTGGGTCTGCCCGCAGTGGCAGCCCAGGTCTTCGGCGTTTGCATGGCGATGCGCCTACCCGCAGTGGTAGCCCAGGTCTTCGTTGGTTGCATCTTTGGCCTTCGCAGAGTGCTGAACCTACCCGCAGTGGTAGTCCAGGTCTTCGGCCGGCGCAATACTTGCCATCGCAAAATGCCAGGCCTACCCACAGTGGTAGCCCGCATCTTCGGCAGTCGCTGATTTGACCATCGCGTCTTGCCTTCCGCCACGACCTCATCGCTCTGCCGTAGTGGGCCGCTGCCCAATTGCTGGCTTTTGTGAGGATAACCCTTCGCACTGGCTCGAGGTTGCACGGCTGCCCTTCGGCTGCCGCATCCATCAGCCATCGCAGGTTGGGCCATCGCAGGTTGTATTTTTGTACCATTTTCAGGCCATCGCTGGTTTCGTCCTTGTTTGGCCCACAGTGGCCACGTCTGGGCCCATAACCTGTTGGAAATTTTCGGGGAACTCCATGGTTCGGCAGCAGAGTAAACTCAACAAGAAACTTTAATAAACATAATGGCGATAGAGTCCGCTTGACTCTAAGATACATTTGATGTCCATTTGCAACCTTAAGCCCAGCTCCAACCTGGCTTTCCCTCTAACTTCGAGGGACTGAAAGCGATAAAAGCGTTCGCCCTGTATTTATATCGCTCGATATGTAAATTATACGATGTCGCAATACAATAAACTCGTGACAAACTCGCTCACGATTGCGCAATCCCGTTGTGTAACAAATACAATGACTGACTAATTTATCAATCCCAACACCTTTTCTAGCCGTTTTAGGTAACTGAAATGTGGAATGAGTCGAATTGAGTATCTTGGAAAGTTTTTCATTATTAACAGAAGGGCTGTCTTCAAGAGTCTTTGTCAATCAGTATGTTATCATCGAACTCAACAGGTCGGCCTAACCATCTTTCCAGAATCACCTCTGACGTTTCCTCACATTTAAAACACCCTTACCATGAATATCTTGAATGCTTTTAACGGCTGCACTCACGTTATTCACCTCATTAAATTTTTAAAGCATTACATGCCAAATGTTTTCTTCTGAAACTACCATCTTATTTTTGTCTGGGCTATGATCTTGGAAACTTTCTTCGGTGCAGAAAGCATGTTACAGTTATAGTTTTTATTAAACTGTGTCCGCTCGTGCCGTTTGCAGCGCCTCTTCTCTTTTTGCTGATTTTAATTAGCTTTTCACCATGTCAATGTTCGCAGTTAGGATCATAATCTCAAAAACTGGAAAAACTAGCTGAAAACAGTGAAATATTTATTTAAATTTTTCAACAGTAACCAGAAAAAAATTAAATGAATGCTCACACAAGGTAAGGCGGCAATTTGCCGTAAATTAAGTCACTGCAAACTTTAGAACTGTACTGAGGCGTGGTAACATGATGTAATGAGCTATATGGGCTGCCATTTGTCTGAAAATAGTGTAACTAGAGAATGTTATCGAGTCTCAGATAAGAAACGCGCGTCTTTTTCAATCAGGGCGGCCATTTTCCGCCCACGCGATCGTGTTAAGGCTACATGGTAAGATCTTTGCAATTCTGCTAGAGAATAGAGTGAATAGAGACAAGATGAAATTACAAATCTTTTATGCTCGGCTTCACCTGTATGCTATTAAACAACTGCCATCCTGATTACACAAAGAATTTTTTATAAATGTTTTTACTTGATTATTTTCAACTGCACACATTTATTAGAATTTTACCACAAAGACCAAAGAAGTCATAACCAAAAATCAATTGTATTTTTCAATATGTGATTTACCACCTAATTACAGAAACGTGCAGTAATCTAGATACAAATTCATAAGAACCCTACAAAATGTTTCGAACTTAAGCATTACAGTCACTGACTAGTAGTCCTGGCGTTTTCAGTTAAAAACTGTTTTTTATCTGCCTTATTGTTTCTGCGCAATATAATTTGATTAATTTGAAGTGTTTTCAATGTTCTTGTATTTATGTGATTGCCAAATTATCATTATGAATACTCGAAAGTCATACAGGTTGCGATATCTAGGGTAATCATAATCATACATATACCTAAAATATATTAATATGATTACGTATTGAATTTCAATATATTTTAAGCAACTGCTGAAAAAATTATATAAAACAAGTAAAATAACAGTGCGGCATATTTTGTCTTAAGTGGAACCTCACAACATTATCTACGATAACGAGGTGGAATGTAGTTGAGAAATACATAGGTCGAGTAGACCTGTACCTGGTGAAGTCTCGACTGTCAGTCTGCTTGTTGCCTGTCGAAACACATTGAGTTTTGGACCAATGTTCATGCTAAATTCGCTCTCGTTTCTTAAAATACAGAATCTGAGCGAATGGAATAATCAGACTTGCCCGCCCCAGCTACAATTCCATTATGTCGAGACCACGTGCATTTAAACAAATCACCTATTGGCGGCAAAATTAAGCGCCGTGAAATCGCCTTCTGAAAGCGACCCAAGAGTTGTCGACCAGTGAAAGTCTGTGCTACACAGGGAGCACAGCTCTAGTTGAATGGGCCCATTTCGACAATTAATGACCATGTTCAGATCGCACGCCTAATGCATAGGGTGAAATCATCGATTAAAATTCGCCATTGATGCACGCATATGTTCAACAACTAAATATACGCGCCCAAGATTCAAGATGCGCACAAAGCGAGCATGCTCGGTTGAAGGCCCTAACGTACTCATAACCGTCCACCGGAGCATAAGATGCATGGGGCCCGCCAACGGACATCCCCCGTTTCTTTCCCTCTCAAAACATGTGCCCCGAATTTCATTTACTTCACGATTTTTTCCAGGCTTGGCCCCAACCGTCGTGCTCTTTGCCTTGTGCGACTCGTTTCACGGAGGACTGGCTCCTAAAGGGCCCCAGGAAGCCTAGAACTAGTCGACGCAAAGAGGGCCGATATTTCGCACATCACTTCCTCCAAAAAAAGTCACATAAGATAAGACCAAAAGGAGGGTTCACTTGATACGGCTCCTGTTCCAACTTCCTCCTGCTTCTTCTGCTCCTTCGTTCCCCGCTTTTATTCAAACGATTGCATAACTGACCGATATGACAGCTGTCACCATTGCTTACGTTAAAAATGACATTGGTCCTGTAGGTGTCCAGTGTCGGCAAATCAAATTCACAAGGATCAATGAAAGAGCTGATCCTTAACAAATTGTCAATTTCACATCATGGTATGTGATGACATGGGGAGTAATATATTATACATGTCTATATGAGAATACCCTTAAATCGTTGAACTACATACATAAATTTTTCATTACAAATTTGTATTAAGAAGTAAACGAGCACAATGTAGTGTCACCGGCTAACCTAGCACAAAAATAATAAAAAATAAAAGTTCTTTTTGCATCTATTAATTGTAATGCAAAATCTGTACGACTGTATTACTCAAAAAAATAATGGAATGCTCATAAAACTATTTTGGTCTTATTTAGTTTAGTATCAAATTAATAAACCTGGATCCAAATGCGACGAACATGATAGGAAATTGTTTTCTGACCAACTACTTGCCATAAAATAAAAATCCGACTTGTTTTGGAAAACCAGGGAAATTGGCTTGCATGCTAAATTTTCAATATCCGGATCCATCTAACAATTCGTGGAGAGGAAGTTTCATAATTCATAAGTGCACAGTTTTAAAAATCGAAAATATACAGGGAAGGATCAACAGATGAAACAACGAAATGGACTTCATGGTTTCGATTATTAAAACCTTTGTTCTTTCTTTGAAAAGACACCAAAAGAGAGGGAAAAACGTCGCTTTAAATGATAGATCGAGCATTATGCTTTGGAAAAACAAAACGCAGCTTTTATAAATTGTTTTGGAAAGCCAAGGATATATAGGCTACCAACCATTGTTTTTATTATCTGCATCCACCTATAACTGTACCTCCATGAAACAATATCCCAACGTGCGCACCAGGAAAAAATTCAAATCTAAAACTGTTTGGGTAAAACTACGTTTCACTTTTAACCGTCAAACGACAAGACAGTTAGGCTGTAATCGGCAATTCATACTGCCTGTCTGGGTCGTCTGAGTGTGTGGCGTCATCTCTGATCCCTTCTCAGAGCATGTCTGGCACCTAATTTATCCGGTTTGCCGACCACAAATTTCTGTATTCAATAATTCAAAATGGCGGATTACACGTCATGCAGTTGTGATGGCATGTTGCGACCGACCGAACATTGCATGGGGGCCGCCATCTTTTGTCTGAGGCGAGGCAGGCGATAAATTTGTCCCTGACACGGCAACCAGAGGAAGTGCCGTCACTCCTCAGACATTTGATTTGCCGATCAACAAACCTGTTTACATCTCTGAGGCCCACATGGATTGCCGACCAACTCTTCTGGCCAAAGCTCAAGATATCTGGCGACCCAAGCAGACAGGTACGAATTGCCGATTACAGCCTTAATGTCACTGTACATCAGCGGAGTCAAGATGGACACCAAGCTACAAAAACTTCTTCATTTTTAAAATTTGGTATGCATAATTGTTATTTTAATTGCGAGCAATGAAATGATGTATGCAAAATAATTTGCTTGGGTAAATATTGCAACGTCCTCGCTTTTTGGAATTTTAATGTAACTGCAAGGGGATTTTATATAGACACAGCATTGGGAAGGGAATGTAATGTAAAATTTATATTGATATTGCATCATCCCCAAATTCATGAAAAGTTTACTCATTCCATGTGATTGCAGTTAGGGGCGCAATCTGACGTCATTGACGTAGGCATAAAGGCCAATTTTCAGAAATACAAACAACCGGCGACAATATTATAATACCGATATCAGAATTTGATCTGTTTTCTGCACTTTAACGACTGTCTAGAATACTGCACTTTAGCGGTAACATCACAGGCTACAGACTACAAACGAACTCAAGAAGTGCCAGAGCGAAGGCCAGTTCGAGTGGCTGCTAGCAAGCAGCGCGAACTAATGGTCATTATCAGAAACGATTTAGAAGCTGAAGACTGTGAGTGGGAAGACGAGCAATGCCTTGACACTAGGAACCTAGATATTCCTGATGACAATTTAGCATCAACAGGTACCAAATTTATCTCCCTTGAAGATGTCAACGAACTAATTTGGCTGATGCTTGAATAAAGTAGGGAGGCAAAATTTTGAAAGAAAATTTTTCCATGTTAATATTAGTCGTTGGAGGGGGGTAATGTAGCTGTCCACGGGGATTTCTAGGGGTATTACACTTGTCCACAAGTGTCCACAGAGGGGAGGGAGAGGGCCAAAAATCACCAAAAAAGTGTCCCCGGGGATTTGGACGATCCCTAGGCAGTGCCACATCTAGCCAAAAGTAAACGAAATGAAAAAATAATTAAGTGCAGAATAAAAATAAGCTTAAAAAAGATTGCCTGTATTTTTCGGGTTATGATCACCTGTAACTTTCTAGCTAGCTGCATGACTGACCCTCGTACTGTCAATATGCATATTCAGCTATTGAATATATACGTATAAATGTAATTTTGGGGAGGGAGGGGGTAAAGGACTTTATTTTCATACTGGAAAATTAGCATAACTTCAAATTTGTTTTATTTAGGGTATGATACTTAAACGTGGATCTCACTTCTGAAGAGGAACCGCCAGGGGCGCCACTAATCAGTGGAAAAGTTTTTCCATATGCCGTAAATTCTCTATTAAACGTCTAGGCGGCTATTTGAATTTACAGAACATTGCCCATGTGTTTGCTATGAGAGCAGCGTTTATTTGAGATAGGCGCTTTTTAGAGGATTTACGGTATGTGCATATACTAATATGTTCGGACATCCGTACGTATTATCTTCTGAGGCAGTTGCAGGAGAAATTCGGGTTCTACTAAAACGCTGATGCGCTGATGCGCTGACACGCTGATGTTAGCCTCGCGCGCCAGCCACCGCGTCAGCAGTTAGAGGGGTGATTACATATTCATGTCCAATAAATCTAGAATTGTAATTCGCATCCATTAACTCCAATTTTTCCTTGCTGTTTCCATTCCGAACAACGGTAAACCACCAGGATCAGCGGGAATTTCGGAACAGTTTACTATGTACCAAATTTTGAAGGTGGTTAATTGTATCTACAATATAGTACATCCATGAATAACATAATTGAATATAATGAAATGTTGGAATTGATCTGTAAATCCGCTGATCCAAATTTTTCCGAGTAGTACACTTTCCGAACAACAAATGGGCTCCAACATCAGCGGATATTTCCGAACGGAACACTAGTTACGAAATTCCAAAAGTGGCTTTTTGCACATGTTTTCAATAATAAAACCCTGTGTTTGAAATTCAGTAAAAGTTCGAATTTACTTAAAAGTCCGCTGATCCGAATTTTTCCGAGTAGTACACATTTCGAACAACAAATGGGCTCCAACATCAGCGGACATTTCCGAACGGAACACTAGTTACGAAATTCCGAAAGTGGCTTCTTGTACATGTTTTCAATAATAAAACCCTGTGTTTGAAATTCAATAAAAGTTCGAATTTGATTAAAAGTCCGCTGATCCGAATTTTTCCAAGTAGTACACTTTCCGAACAACAAATGGGCTCTAACATCAGCAGATATTTCCGAACGGAACACTAGTTAACGAAATTCCGAAAGTGGCTTCTTGCACTTGTTTTCAATAATAAACCCTGTGTTTGAAATTCAATAAAAGTTCGAATTTGATTAAAAGTCCGCTGATCCGAATTTTTTCGAGTAGTACACATTTCGAACAACAAATGGGCTCCAACATCAGCGGATATTTACGAAAATTTGATTGTGTACGATATTTTGAAATGGTTTCCTTTATCCATTCATGAATATGAAATAATCCCGACGTTCGATAACTAATAAATGTTCGAATTGATCTCCGAATCCGCTGATATGAATTTTTCCTCAATGTAAGCATTCCGAACAACGTGAAAGCATCAAGATTAGTCGGTATTTCGTAACAATTAACTACGTACCAAATTTAAAAAGTGGCTTCTGTTCATATTATCAATAAATTACCCCATATTTGAAGTCCGATAAATGTTAGAATTTACACCCGATTCAGCTGATCCGACTTTTTGGACAGAGTATACTGTAACAAATGCGTTCGAGCCCATCCCCCAAATCGCCGCCTACATAGGGGAGAGGCACAGCAATGGTAATGTAAAATCACACCACTAAATTGGAACGTTCAAACCCATGGTTTCGCCCAATCAGAATGCAGAGGCATGGGATTGGAACGAAATCAGTTGAGAAAAGAACAGATCTACAGAGCTTATCGTCGAGCCTGGTCGCTGTGGCAGCCAGCACAATTGAA
The DNA here is from genome assembly GCA_023279145.1 of Glomeris maerens. Taxonomy (NCBI): domain Eukaryota; kingdom Metazoa; phylum Arthropoda; class Diplopoda; order Glomerida; family Glomeridae; genus Glomeris; species Glomeris maerens. The sequence continues at coordinate 29,396 of WWPM01023963.1, forward strand.
GAGTCTCCGAGGGCAAAGTAGGTCTCAACCAGAGTTGAAGACCAAACTGAATAGTTTAGGGTATAAGAAGAATTCCAGCAAAC
>WWPM01023964.1:4394-22725 GCA_023279145.1 Glomeris maerens
AATTCTCAGCTACGGTTCTATAGAAGGGAATATCAAGGCGGAGACATATGAATGCAAACAACAAAATTCTGCCTCATAAAATTAGCGGAATTTGTAACTTTTTAATCAATTAGCTAAAAACGGGTTGTCCACTATTACTTTTACATCGCTTTTGATATTTAACAACCAATATGACCACTACTTTTTAAAATTGCTTTTAACAAACGATTTGATCAATCAAATGCGTCATTTATTTAATTGACCAAATTTGTTGTTTCTATTCAATGATTATCAATTTATGAACATGGTCTACGAGGGTGGAAAGCAATACTGTATCAGAACTTAAGGATTCATTTCATTATTTATCACATGAGAGAAATGCCGCAGAAAATTCTGAAAACACTAATATTAATTTTAATGCAAAATCGTTTGTTAAAAGTGATTTTAAAAGGTAGTGGTCATATTGGTTATCAAATGTTAACAGCGATGTAAAATTAATAGTGGACAACCCGTTTTTAGCTAATTGATTAAAAAGTTACAAATTCCGCTAATTTTATGAGGCATAATTTTGTTGTTTGCATTCATATGTCTCCTCCTTGATATTCCCTTCTATAGAACCGTAGCTGAGAATTGAAAGAACTACACAGCATTGCAGTCACGCCCCCGAACCACGCGTGGTCCGGGCGGCTTCCCCGCACGGTGGTGGAGACGTGGCCGAGTAATACCGTGATTTTCACTTATCCATGATGTTGGCTTGGACATGGAATACAGCCGCCAATACATTCAATAACTGTTTATGAATTGAAACTATTTATCTACATATCTCGATTTTGAATACCCAAATACTATTTAAATATTACCCGCTTTTCTTTTTTAAAACACTGTCCACACTGCGGCATTAATTTCACATTATGCTGTCTGTATATAATTTGATAAATTAATTGGATTCTGCATTATGACAACTAATATAATTAATTTTACAGACAAACTGACACTGTTTTGTAACAACACCCCCTGTTACTTTCACCGTATATACAAATACCGTGAATCCGCGATAATAAGCCTGTCTCGAGAATACGCCGGTCTCGAAAATAAGCCCCCTTCAATTGGATTACCCGATCTACACGACTGAAAAATTCACTAAACCTTAAAAAACATAAAAATTCAGTTCAGTTTTCATTTCCTTTCATTAAAATCACACAAAAATTGTTTCTTACAAATTTTATTTATCACGACAAATTGAGATTTGCAAATTGCATTACATAAACGCATCCGTGGTAACTTGATATTAACAGAATAAACCGGTCTTGAAATTTAGCCGGTCTCGTAAATTAGCTTGGTCAAAAAGGAAAAATTAAAAAAATAAGCCCGGGCTTATTATTGCAGATTTACGGTAGCTGTGTAAATAAAATAATTGCTGTTGTCTACAAATTATTTGGTTTATCTGTTAATAAAAACCACATTTTTCTTTACAATATTAAAGACAGTTGCAATAATTTCATTTCCAATTTATTTTTTATGATGAAAGTTTCATGGGTTGTTTGCAAACTACTGCGTTGTCCAAAATGTATTTGGTGTAAAATAGGTTTCATTTTATATAGGTATCATTTGAAAACATTTCACAATCAAGCTACGCAGCATTACATTGCTTCGTCTGCTACTTTTCACGACAACCCGGTTGCGTCGCCGGCATTGTTTCTTTTCTCCAAAGATGATCCGGTGGCCACAGCTGAATCGGTATTACGTGTTATTCACAAATGGGAAGCAAAAGGCATGAAGGTAATCGCAGTGAAAAGCGCTTGGAATTTTGTACAGAGCAATTCTTTGTAAGATACTGCATGTCTTTTTTTAAGGTGTACCTAAGGTGCTGGGACAGTTCGCCTCATGTCAGTCACATGCACCAACATCCTAAAGAATATGCGGAAGAAATGAAAATATTTTTGGAGAAGATTGACGTAATTGCTCCTTCGATGAGCGAGAAGTCAATGAATGTGTCCAAACTTTAACAGGATTATGCTAGGAATTCTTCATTACATTATAGCTTTATATTAGTGTGCATATTATTGAAATGAGATTCTGAAACTTCCATTTTTGTTAAGGTTGAAGATTTCACGAGTAACCAATCCATAAATAGGTTATTAACAACAAATGGAAGACGTATTAGTTTAATCTGAGATTAAGTACGTTATATGAAGCGGGGTTCAATGTTATCCTGAAATTCCTGAAGAATTTTATGACAACCTGCAATATAAGTCTCATGATTTTCAGACCTCATTTTATATTTTTGGTTTTTCTCTTTTCACCTTAATTAAATTTTCAATCATAATCTTGTAAATTTATTCAAGTTCTTTTTAGAACCAAATCACACAATCTGCTAATATTTTTCAAGATGCATAAACAACTACTAATTCAAGACATTTTTGAAATGAGGAACTATAATTCTACTCAAACAAATAAGTACCAGATTATGACTATTTGAGAATTTAAATCTGCTGATCTCCACACTATAAACATCAAATAATTTGTAATAAATATGTGCTGAGTTTTTCATGAAATATTAACTGAAGGAAGTAAGAAATTCTTAAAAAAAACTAAGTTTGGATTGTTGTGCCCACTTCTCTGAATTGTCTGCATTTGGGATTTCTAAGATGTATACAATTCTAGAAATCTTGATGAAAATGAAAACGGGATGAAATGATTAGCTGCCTAAAATCAGTGACAAAAATCTCTTATCAATTATTTGTTTGGCATCTGAACTTCATATTTCAGTTATTACTGTCTTGATCAGGATTTGGCTGTTAAGTAATTTAGGGCATTTATTTCTGGCATTATACCCACCCAACTTAATAAATATGGGATATGCATGTGTTGTCCAAATAATTGTATACAATATATTTATTATACATATATGCATAAGCTATAAAATAAAAATGAAGACGCACAGGTATTTAAACTTATTTTTCTTTAAAGTCAACGATCTCTGTATTTTATATTAGTATTTCATTTTTGTAACTCCCCAGAATTGAGTATGATTTGCAAGACTGAAATTGACGAATTCCAGCATTTTAAAATTTATAATTTCTGTTGTAACAAACTGGTGATGGTAATGTTTGTGGTGATGTGCTCATTGCGTAGAGTTAATTTTTCCGTAAGCATGCAGCTATTCATAAAATAATTTTAAAGAATATTTTTTTTTATATTGGCAGGTTTTCTATCAAATTATAGGCCTATGAACACGAAATATGCAAAACATTGAATTCACCAGAATGAAATATGATTTTTCTATAATCTGGAATAAAAACATGGCAAGCAATTTGGTAAAACAAACAGCTAGCTATAATTCTTGTATGTTATTTTGCAACTAACTCTGCATGCATTTCATTTTTAATTCAAATATAAAATTTATAACAATTATAAGACAATATACAGTCAAAGCCGCTTAACGTGACCACATCCGTCCTACCTGATTTGGCCACGTAAACCGGCTGGCCACGTTAAGCGAAGTGAAATTTTTTAATGAAAAAATCACTAACATCGATTTTTCTAACATCATTTTATCGGTACATGGATAATTTACCACATCGGAATATTTGTTGTCCATTTTTAAATGTTAATCAAGATTAAGAAATAGTAATTTACAATTTGGGTTACTTAATTGTATGCAAACAGATTTGGAATAATCCATGCCCACAACCAGGTGCTATTAGACATGACACGAATGCTCTTGGTGAACCAAAGCACTTAAGTTTGTATGCGGAACCTACTTTGTGGATATGGATTATTCCAAATTTGTTTGATAATTAAGATGTTCCATACAGAAAGGCTTTATTCATTTTTAAAGAAAGTCTCGGATATCTTGGTGACGGAGGGATGCATTAATTGTGCACAACTTGCCAGAGATGAAATTGCATGCCCATTGGGAACAATATCAGTCGCTATTATGTGCAAAACTTTCAAAATCTCTGTTGGCTACTGTGGGCAGAATGTTGGCCTACCCACAATTTACATAGCATTATAGGGTTTTGTGGCCACGCTAACCGACTTTTTGCCACGCTAAGCGGAGCTTCCAACATGCAAAACACTGCGTTTGATCGGTCCTAGGTCATTCTGGCCACCTTAACCGGCGGCCACGTTAAACGGCTTTGACTGTATATTTTGCCAGTAATCTTGATCGGAATGAGGGACTATTTCGTCTTGTATGCGAGTTCCACATTCCAAGGGAGTGACAGCAACGGCTGGCTCGCCGCATCACATTCGAACGGTATGTAGCTACTGACAAGTTATTACAAACGCACAACCCTTTGGTCCCCGCACCTAGATGCACTCCGATGCACTCCAAATCGCATTAGGCCCCATACAATAAATTAATAGATTCCCGTCCGGAAGTCGACGAAAATGCATGCGCGTGCGTGATTTTTATTTTTATTTTTTACTAGCCGTACCCGGCCACGCGGTGCTGTGGTAATTGAAACAAAACAATTGTAGGGCGAGCATTAATTTATTGAAAGAAGTGTTTTAGATTGAGTCATCTATGTCCAGGGTGGTGCATGAATGTTTTTCCACCCTCACAACTTCGCAGGAGTAAGTGAAATGCATGAAACAACATATGCATCCGATGTATGAAAATGGGGGCAGTCCGTGTATGCTATTTTCCGTGACCTCTAATTGACGCTTCAAGGTCATCCGAGTTTCAAATTCATTAATATTAAAGAGACATAGGTAGTGGCAATTGGAGAAGTGTTCTGGGGTCCTGCGTGAGCATCGTAGTGAAAACAGAAATAACATCCGACTAATCTGATGGAAGTTAGAGCCGTTTATCTGAAATGGGGAAATCAGCTTTCGCCCAAGTCCAGAACTCCCCTGCAACGCATCCCGTTACATCAAAACCATGCAAGGAAGCCCAACGGTACCAAAATCATCAAAATCGGTGGAGCCGTTGCGAAGCCATGCGATCAGCAAACTCATTTTTATATATATAGATTCTAAATTGATCGTGAAGTGGCGCTGAAACCTCGTCACGGAGCCCTAACCCTGATCATCATCACGAAATCTCCAATAGTTTTGCTTATAAAACGATCTGACTCGCGTTTTTGTGCGTTGACGCGGACACGGGGTAGGTTGTTGCTTTTTCAGTCGTATTTTAATATTTTTTTCACGCATTTACCGTTACAAATAGGGCAAAACTAATACGAGGGACAGTAAAAAAGTTCATGGATTTCGTCACAACTCTTTTATGTTCATAGCATAATAAAGAGTTGTAACGAAATCCATTTACTTTTTGACTGCCCCTCGTATGTAAAATTGAAATTTGAAGTGAGAAACAATATAGAATTTAACTGTTGTTATACTGTAACTGTCCCTTTAAATTTTAAAGTTTGAAACTCACATTTCGGTGACAAAATCTTAAACATGTGGCGTGTCTAATAGAACCTGTGGGTAAGGTTTACTTGAAAATTTGATTAATTAGAATTCTTTATCTTTTTATCAGAAAGCTAAAAATACAATGGATAGCATGTGAAAAGATATACAGTAGAGTCTCGATTTTATCCGAGGTGGTCGGGGCGCAGCCTACCTTGTATAATCGAAAACTTGGGTAACACGGAGGATAGGTAGACATAATTTTTTCCCAAAAACATGTACAGCACAAACTATGTAGTGGACTCTCCCCAATCTGAATTCTGTATGATATGAACATCCCTTCAATCTAAACGGCTTTGCGTGGTCCCGGCAGCGTCCCTTTGATTTAACATTAGACATACGTTCTATATACTGAACATTCCATAATGCGAACAACTCCTCAATATGAACACCTTATTCAGGTCCCAAACACAATTGTCATCTCCATATTATGAACAATGCAGTTTCAAATGAAACCTTCGACCAGTTAGAAAAATTTTTAGAGAACATATATATATATATATATATATATATGCTCGTGTTTTTTTACGGAAATCTTAAGCAACTTGAAACAGTTTACAGAAAAGTTTCATGCGAAAAAACTGACCAACTTAAACAGGCTAAAATAACTGGGTTCTTTTGCACTGTACAGCGTGCACAGTCCAGCGGATAATAAAGTGTAAAGTTTAAAAAGCTGTTAGTGTGAGTAAAGTTCAGTGTGCATAAGTGTATGAGTTATTTGAATGCATAATACTGTAGGAATTAGAATAAAAATAAACACATTTTCCATTTCTAAGATTTTGAAAAATCGTAGGGTCATATTCTGTAATGTGAGCAGCCCCTCAATCTGAACACTCGTGGGATACCGGAAAAGTGTTCAGATTGAGGAGAGTCCACCTAGATGTACGCGTGTAGTACACATAGTACTATATGTATTCTGTCAGCAACTGAATCTTTGTTGAGCGCAGCGAAACCATGACCCATCAGTCGTCACTGCGTTTTTGTACCAAGCGTTCGGCTTAAATCTGAGAATTTTCGGTTTAACCGAGGTGGCACCTTGGTTAACACGGAGCATCGGATAACTGAGACTGTATTAGGAATTTCATTATTTTTTTTTTCAATTAAGCTTTTTTTGCTGGAGATTTTTTTGAAAGTTGAAGTAGTGTTTCATACTAGGTCACGTGACTGTAGAACGGTGCATGCCGGTATATTACAGGGAAGTTTGGTGAGAGGGAAAACCTATATTTGAGAATTACAGGGAAAGCAGGTTGTACTTCCGGGCGGCTATTGAGGTCATGAAAGAAAGTGATGGCGGAAGAATATGACAATGCGACTTTTCATGTGCATTTTTTCTTTTATTTCTTAAAGAACCTGTTGTGTAATTTCCGTTTAAATATCCGGAGGCAGTTTTGAATGCAATGCAATGCAATGAATCAAATTACAGTGAAACTGATACATATAGTATATTTCAAGACAATACTGTTTTTCTTGTGTGTACATTTTATCTGATGACTAAATATCCGAAATTAATACTATACTGATCTAGCTATTTAAATTCTATTTTGGTAGGAGGGTACGGAAGATATACAATAATTATAAAAATTGTACGTCGTTTGCAAAAGACTGCTGTCCTCATTTAGTTTTTCCTCCTTATCTTGAGATGATGTTTTTCACTTTATTGAAACAGAGAAATAAAACCAACATTGGAAAATGATGATAAATCTCTCCTTCCTCAACCTTGTCAAAAGAAAGTATTTCTTATTTAAAGCTTGTTTATCTGAATTTCAGCATATATTTGGAAATACAAAATGAATCACTTTTCAAAATTGGAGAATGTTTCAATAATTCTTCATTGTGGCAATTTATATCTAACAAAATCATAAAGCCATGCCTTTAGTTTCAAGAAGGAATTTAGACATTAAGCTACATTATTGTGCAGAAAATTGCAATTCTGAAAAATGTAAAATTACACTAGATTTCAATGGGAAAATTGAAACAATATGATATAAAAACATTAATTTCAAAACGTAAAATAGAAATTCTTATTTTAACAAGTTTTACTCGTTTAGCTTTTTTGATAACCAAATCGGTAACAATAATAGAAAATGCGTTTTCCCATCAGCGCTGTACAAGATATACAGGGTGAAATTTGTGATTAGAAATTCCAAAAGATAAAACTGACAGTTGATATTTTAAATCCAAAAATCTGGTCCTAAAATATACATTAAATTGTTCAGGCTGTATTCATTTACCAATTAAGTTTCAAACCTGAAAATTAAGACTGAAATTATTATCTTTTTTGCAGTTGAGTGTAATTGAAAGTTACAAAAAGTTAGTGGAATGACTGAAGACTTATGACTATCCAAACATGGGACATCTATTGCTTTTAAATGGTTATCATAATTTCCAAAATACAGAATTGCAGCTAGTTTTAATTATATTAGTTTGTGAAATCACATGTGTGTTTTTTTAAGGATTTAACAGCTTTTACTGTCTCAACCATCCTATTTTGTAAATCAATACTTTGGGGGTCTTAATTTGCATAAATCATGCATATTTTTTCAGTGGCTTAAGTTGTCATAGACAGACAATATGCATGTCACAATCAAATCGTTACATATTCTTGAAATTTGACCTCCAGCTAATTTTTAAAGGTTTTTGAGGAAAAAACTACAATCTGCATTCATTTATTAGGAATTTCTGTTGGAAAGATGAGCAATCAAATTTTATTAATGACCATCTTGGGAAATCCAAGAAGGTAGCAACTATTCCCGTTTCAATAGTTTAAAAAACAAGGTTCTCATTTTAAGACGGTTAAAATGATTATGAGGAAGGTGAAAGTTTCATTTTCAACTTCCTCGTGACACATTTCGAGCGAATCGCTTCCGCCACTGGATTCAATTCTGTCTCGACGTCATCCATAGATGCGATGATGCGATGCACTTCTCACTCGCAACCAATCAGACTACATTGGCGGTATCGCATTAACCAATGGCGATTTTGCGACTCAACTGCGCAGTGGCTTTGATGGAAGGAGAAAGAGAGATTGGGGAGGAGAGGCGGGAAGCGCGCAACCAATAGCATCGTTCGGGTTGATTGTAATGGAAACTGGCCGCAGTGGAGCAGTCATCAGTGCTTGGTTGGGGAGCGGATGGACGGAGAACTAGCTCTGCGGCAAAATGTGTAGAGCTCGGCGGCCGTGATATCATCGTGGATATTCGACTATGCCAGCGTTCGTGTCGCCAGCAACGCCGCTAACCAACAACGATAACAACGCGAGTGAACTGGCAACGGCCAATAATAACCAGTGGTTACGCAGTAGCAGGATGACCGGACGTTTGGCGGTAACAGTGTCGCCGCCGCCTCCCGCATCGCCGTCGGCGTCGGCGACGCCATCCCCGGGCTCCGCGTCCGCATCGGCAGCGACATCGATGCTTCCCGCAGTTTGGCGCTACCTTCATCCGGCACATCTGCGGGCAGCGGCCGCAGCTGCAACGGCCAGTGTCAACAGCAGTTTTAGTTCTAGCAATCAAGCATCATCAACCCCGAACAGACTCCCTACAGATCTCCGTAAGTTCGCCGTTTATGTATGTATATTTCGGGGGTTGATGTCTATTTGTTGGAACACCTTTCTGCTCCCTGCTCTTTTTCTGTCCCCCCCCCCCATCTCATCAGCTGTCGGATGACGTCATTTTCTGATTTTGGAGGAAATTATAACCGTTTTCTCTTGTTCCCATCCATAATTAAATGTACCAATTACGCTTTGTTCTGAGTATCATTTTTGAAGCAATGATATTGATTGTTTTTGTCTATTTCTAAATATTTATTGATCCACTTCGATGAGATATACATTTATAGTGAATATATATCGAAAAAATGGGTGCATAAAATTCCAATTGTTTTGATATAAACTATTTTTTAATCTAACTGTGGAAGATTGAGTATTTCAGTAATTTTCTTTGATTCTAATATACGCACAGAGTTGGAAATTAATTATATTACTGTAAAGACATGATCACAAATATTGAAAAATTCATCAGTAATCGATGTATGAAATCAATTGAGATGATTAATGTCTTTTTCTAGTTTGATTGTAATTCTGTTTGCTCGTCCAATTGAAATTCTGAGTGACAAAGTAAATGACTACTAGTGGTTTTCTTATAAAGATGTTATTCAATTAAATGGTTATATAAATCAATGTTGTTGAACAAATTGCAAAGTGCTGAAGTGGTCCGCCCTGATTACAAGATCATTATAAGTATTATGGTGAAATTCTTTCCTATGCAAATCATTGAATGAAATGTGTATTTTGTAAAATGTACATTCAAATTTGCCATGATATTCCTATATTAAACGGGGAGAACTCAATTGTGATGTTTTCGTAACATTTCTAGGTCTTAAGCACAGATATGTAAAGGGGTTTTTGTAAGTTTCAAATATATTTTACCTGGAAACTAAATGAGTTTCCTCATGCCACTGTTAGTATTTAGCTTTAGGATAAATGTTTTTTCATTGTTGCCTTCGTAGTGTATACTTTCCTTGTTAGATTCACAGATTATAGTTTTACTTTTCAGATATTTTGTTCACAAATTGAGATGTCAGACTTTAAATAAATCTTTAGTGTTTAGGGTGGTCCACGTGACACTGATTTGTATACTGGTTATAAACAATGAAATCGTATATTTCCGAAAGTAAGCCTGTTTCGAGAAGAAACCTGTCTTGTAAATAAGCCTGGTGAAAAGTTATTTTTTTTTAAATATAAGCCCGTCTCGAATGTTAGCCCGTCTCGAAATTAAGCCTGGTCAAGCTGACAAATTTTTTTAAAAAAGCCCGGGCTTACTTTCGGAAATATACGGTACGTATTTGTAATATTTTAAATGAAATATATAATTGAAAACTTCTTGTTATTTACAGTTTGTGCATGAATAACAGTTGAAAATTTTTCTCGGCAATTGAAAAAGTTATACAATAAGTTAGCTTCATGATGTAACAACACTAGAAATTCATAGAGATTTCATTGGCTTATTTGTGAGGAATCCTTGCAAATTTTAAAATGTCGTTCAATTTCCTTGCGAAATATACCCCTAACAAAAATCGTTGGCTGTCACATGCATTTCACATGCATGCCACATGCCTGCAAGGCTGCAAGTGAAACATTCACAGCTTTATTGCAGACCTGCACGGTGCAGCTATGTGGCATACATGTGAAATGCATGTGACAGCCTTATAAAGCTGCAAGTGAAACATTCACAGCCTTATTGCAGACCTGCGACAGCTTTAAAAATTTTTTGTTAGGGACATTTTTGCACATGGAGCTCTTTTATAAATGCTGCCTATAATCTTAATATATACCAATGTTCCAAGATTATAGAGAGTACTAAGTATGAAATTCAATTAAATTATTGGGAAAAAAATCAATTTTCGAAATACAATGTGATTTATACTAGGTTCTCACGCGATCAAAATATTTGACCCTTGAAATTCAATAACTTATTATTAATTAATTTCCAGTTGTATATAATCTACTCTTATGTCATGTTATAATACCCGAGTCGAAATTTGAATTCTGTTTTGATTCTTGTAATTCTGTTTTGATTATATTTTGATTCTTGTGATTGCCGTGAACCGATTTTGATGCTGTTAATTCTTTCTAACACCTATTTTGATATTGAAGCCTCTGGTGTCCCTAAAACGGAAGTAACTCAGGTTTCCAGCATCAACCCAGAATCTTGGAATATATTAGGAGCATACAGAACTCAGATTCCATTTTACCTCCGGTGTCCCTAAAATTTAGGGCTTTCAGATCTAAAATGGATTTTTAATTTCGACTCGGGTAGGGCGTATTCGGCAATTCAGTTTTTGTCTAGTCAACTGAGCATACCTAGGCTAGAAATGTTGGTCAGCAATTAATGCATTTGGCGCCTTGTACCAGTTCATTTGGGTTCCAATCATGACGTCACACATTCAGTCGATTTACGACTGGATGAATTGCCGAAAACGCCCATAATAGTCTACTTACTGATAGGCAGTATTAAAATTAATTAATTTCAATAATTGTTTGTTTATCCGCACGTCAGTCATCGCAACGTCAAAATTTCGGACTACTTTTGTAATCTTGTAATTTTTGATGAGGAAAAAGTTAAATAATACATACTGTAATGTGTGTGCTGTACGTGCATGGTTTTATGCATTAAATAAACGGATGTTCCCTTATCCGCAAAAATCGTTATCCGCACAACTTTTGCCCCCAATTAGTGCGGATATATACTGTATATATTATTAATCTGCATGAATTACTTTTTTCGTTATTTAATGTTCTTATCCTTGGTATGAGTGAAAGTATGTACACCTACTATACGCATTTATTTCGTTTTTCTAGTAAACAGCAAATAGTAAATTTAGTAAATATTTGAAAATATTGTGAAGTTTTTGCATTAATTGCACGATTGATTGGTATTGCAAATTGTTGTTGATGAATGATGAGAATACATTCCCTAACAAAAATTTTTTAAAGCTGTCGCAGGTCTGCAATAAGGCTGTGAATGTTTCACTTGCAGCTTTATAAGGCTGTCACATGCATTTCACATGCATGCCACATAGCTGCACCGTGCAGGTCTGCAATAAAGCTGCAATAAAGCTGTGAATGTTTCACTTGCAGTCTTGCAGGCATGTGGCATGCATGTGAAATGCATGTGACAGCCAACGATTTTTGTTAGGGTTGTGGTTCTAGTTAAAAATAACTTTCTTGCACTTTCAAGTGTTGCCCCTTTTAACATTTGTTTTGCGTGGAAATTCCGTTTGTTTGTTCGAGGAACCAAGTAATCGGAATTGTGTTTGAAGTTGTTGATTCGGATTCGTGGAAGCTGTTGGATGTTTGTCCGGTATTATATTCGGAAATCTGTCAGCAGATAAAGACTGGAAAAACCCGCCAATGAGTTGCCATTTTCATAAAATGGCCGAATGAACAGTACTATGTACTATATCTGGCTAATCAGGGCAACACTAGCTTTAATTTTGCACGGTTTTCTTAGAAACGTGACTTATCATTACCGTTTCTCTGTTGACTAGATATGTACATTCTATATACATATACTATTTTCATATCCGGCTAACAATTTCCGCCCCAAAACTGCTTCAGGAAACAATTTGAAGGGAAGTAAGATGGACGTGAAAGAAGCGTTTTGTGGCAGAATTCGAAACGGCCGCCATATTGGAATTTCCATTGTGTAACCTAACTGGTAGACCAAAAATTAGATTTCTGAATTCCCAGAATAATAACAATCATTTGTTATCCGCTTCAAGTTGGTAAGTTAACACAGAATACAATTAATTAATTCCAAGTTTCAATTTTCTTACACGTTTACATTAAACCTAAATTATGAATATAACATAGACAAACAAAAATAAATAACTATCTTTGTGCATATTTAAACATGTTTGCCTACTATGTAATTGCTCGAAAACAGCAATTAAGTGTTTGTGAAACTAATTTGCGAAATTTAAGGTGAATAAAAGACTGTTTTACAATATAACACTCCTTGAAAGTTCCATCACATTTGAAAAATGAAACTAAGCTAAAAATAATTATTGGAAAAATCCCAAAAAAATACACAATTTTGTACGCATTTTGTTATGCGTATAGCAAATAAATGTAGTGTTGACGGATGAATGAATTGACGTCATATTAAGTTCGCTTTGACGTCATAAGTGAAGGAGAAACTGTCATTTTTTATGTTTGTATATATGGATGTCGAATTAAACTTCCAAGATGGAACTGCCAATCATTTCATATTTTAATGAATTTATTGACGGCTTTTTCACTTGTGATGCAAGTTTTAATTTTTATATTAACTTTTTAGAATTCACGTTTTGTATAATATGATAATAATTTGGTACAACTGTGTTGAAATTCTAACAATGGATGGCAAATTGAAATAATGGAGGGAAGTTGTGGCTGGGAAATAGTTTCTTTTCCTATTCACACTTTAATGTTACTTTCCATGTACAGTATATAAGGAAAAAGAAAAAGCATACAGTATATAAGGAAAATGCAACACACATTTAAATGTATGTGTACATATAATGACAGTGTCATGGCATGGAATTGAAGATGCAACACATTTCACGATGATATACACTGCATTATAATGACATTGTCATGACATGGAAATATTGAAACACGCAAATCATGCTTTATTCTTCCATAAATTCATTTGTGGTGTCTGTTTTTATCTCGTTGATATCCTTAGTGGTATTTATACAGACAGACTGCATGTTCTATGTACTGTATGTATACGAGTAGCATAGTTAGGTGTCACGTGACGCGTGCAAATTGTGGGATGCAAGTTTCCCGGATGTGATGCCTTGTGTATGCTGTATACATATATATGCACGTACGTTGTGTGGTGAACGACGAGGAAAATCAAAAAAAGGAAAGAAGAGAGAGAGGGACATGTGTAACTTCCGGTCTCACATCCGCTTTCCTCCATGTTGGCATCCTGCCCAAGCTTTCCGGAAGTTCACTTCCTCCTCCCTTGATGGCGCAAAGAAAAAACAAGATGGCCGACCAATCGAACATGGCCGCCATATTGCGCACTTCCCCCAATACACCAATAAAATACTATATAATCAAAGATGCCAGTCTGTAAGCTTAGGCTATATAAATCTTATCAAGGGTTTTTCCAACCATCATTGTCTGTTGTCTGTTTGAGAAGATTGGCCTTCCATCAAACATGGTACATTAATAATAATGAGACTCGATAAACCGGATTGTATTTGCCAATATAGCGTTCAATTGGATTGACATTTGAAACAATAAGCCTGAGAGTATTTGCTGAAATGTTCAGCCAGTATGTTTCATTTAAAGGAGTTAAATAGTAAGTACTGTGAATTTCAATAGTCTATAAGACGGGAAACCTAATCATTTAGCTATAACCAACTAGGCCTACCTGGAAAACAGTGGAAGTGAAAACTGCCAGAGCCGGAATATTATATAGTACAGTCTAACGCTGTTCTTTATAGATCTTATAACAATAGAACGGAATTTCCGACATTGGCAGCTTGTAATAATGCTTCTTGAATATTTTTGCTGAAATTATAAGTAAACATTTATGAGATTGACATAATATTATTCATATTGCCTTGATTTATTTGATTGACAAGTATACTAATGTAAACAGCTACTGTATTTGTTTTTGATGTGAGAAGAAAAGACAGACTTAGTTTATTTCTTATAATAAAACCCATACAATCTTGCTCACAGCTGATATCATTTTATCTACACATTATTATTACATAGTAAATGTTGCAAGATTCATGGGGTTTTATGTATAAGTATGGTATATATATGTATGTTTAAGAATATTTATAATGTGTTTTAAATGGCATGGTTTTACTTGTTGATAGTAAATTTTGAAGTAAAAAATACAGACAGTCAAGTTGCTTAGAGCAGAAATGAATGTGGAGGAATATACAGATAGTGGATTCTTTACAAGGAAACTCTTTGCGTTTAGTCACTTCCGGCAGGAAATTCTCGCCCTCGCACCCACTTCCTTACGTTTGCTTTTCTTTGCAGTTTAAGACCTTTTTTTCTACTTGTATATACTGTACATGCGCTATTTTCTGCTTGCATGTTCCCATCCGCACCCCTTTTGTTTCTTTTACGCACTTCCTGCGACCATGGAAAGTTTCTTGCACAAGTTAATGGCTAATTTGGGTTTATTTTTCCACTATTTTTTTCCATAGTGCATTTATTGATCCGTTACGTATTTGGTTTCGATTAAGCGCCGCACCTGCAGTTGTCGGCAAATAAAGGTTATAGTTTCTCTGAGGAAGTCGTTCATATTAAACACAGGGACATTATTAACAACATTACGCGTATAACATGGAAAACGTTATTTGCAACAACCCTTTTGGATCTAACTAGTACTGTCAAAATAACTTTAAAATTAACAATGATGCGAATACGTGCATTTTAATTGTGAAGACTCCAATAAGCAGTGAAACCCTTTGAATGCGAAAGGAATCAAGTGGATTCATGTATGTTTGTGCTATTTAATTAGAATAAATGGTTTATAGAAATTTGTAAAGTGTAAAGTTACTTTTGAGCTACACTAAATATAAAATTCAAAATGGGGGCTGCCAAACACTTTAATAAAGCCAAAAACAAAGTATGTACTACCTATCATTGTGTTATACGGAATCACGCAGGCGGTGTATAAGCCTACTGGTATTGATGGATCATTGCTGCAATCAAAGCGACACTTCCGGTGTAGGGTGTTTAAAGGGCCACTTCCGGCATGACGGCTGCCATGACACCCTCATCGATTACAATTGCGTTGCTCACTATACTGTGAATATAGGAAATGCTATTTTGTCACGTTATTACTTAAGGTGGAGCATCAAAACATCTTTTGAACGATTGTGTCCGCTAGGGGGCGCTGGCGGCGACGACGCTTAGCATCTAGTACTGCAGGAGTTGTTCACTTACAAAATTTGTAATTAAAAATTCGGAAGGTGTAAAATTATGAGAAAATGTGCAATAATATTATGAATAGCTGGGCTTTCATATGAAACAATGATTAGCTCAATCGGGGTTCCCTAAATGACACAAATAATTCCTAAACTTTTGACAACATTGCACATTTGGTACACTTTGGGCAACTCGGATTAATTAGGTAATCAACATACAGACTTGAAATGTAATCTGAATATTGGTGAGGGTATCCCTGCTTTTCGCGTTCCAAAATATTTCTGAAATATTTCTTAGTTTGCCTGTAAAAAAATAATGAAAACTGTGAATAACGGTACATAATATTTTATGGAGCTTACACTAATTTATGGATTACAACGTTTCTCAGGAATATGTTTTATTACATGCCTAAGAAAATTCAGGGAAAATTTCAGGACTGCAACTACAAAACATTCTGTGTGAATAGGTCCAAAACTTTTGGTGTTTAATAATTACAGTGTATCTGTATTCATATCGGTTTCT
Source organism: Glomeris maerens (assembly GCA_023279145.1). Lineage (NCBI taxonomy): Eukaryota > Metazoa > Arthropoda > Diplopoda > Glomerida > Glomeridae > Glomeris > Glomeris maerens. The sequence continues at coordinate 20,764 of WWPM01023964.1, forward strand.
GTACCTGTATTGTGGAGGGTGTGGCTAATGGACACCACTTTGGAAAATAAAAAAGGCTGCCTTCTCACTTCAGAGTTAAAACGCATGAAATCCTTATCAAAAACCCGCAAATTAGATATGATAATGAACTTTTTCTGCTTTATTAGTGTGTATATTGCTAGATTGGCTCTAACTTTGTTATCAATTGGCTACATGAGTCAAATTATTGCACCAAAGTTGAGCGTATTCTTATAGGGCTCTAGCTCCGCCCACAGCAATTTCGTTGCTAAGCAACAATGGCCTGCAGCTATTTTAACAGTGGGCGTATTCGGCAATTCATACTGGCTGTCTGGGTCGCCAGAACGTGTGATGTCATATGTGACGTCATATGTGACATCATTTCTGGGCCATGTCTGGTGCCAATTTATCCGGTTTGCCGACCACAAATATCTGTTACGGCTGGAATATTCAAAATGGCAGATTCCGTGTCATGCAGTTGTGATGGCATGTTGTCACAAAAAACTTTCTCCTTTCTTTAATTCTAGTTTTTAAATACAACTACATATTTAAATGGATCAAATTTGACTAGTACTACATATGATTCAACAATTTTTATATGTACGAGGCATGTCCACAAAGTAAGAGTACTCGATTTTTATATTTTTTAAGAGACAATTTATTCAAAATTCAATTACCACATTTTGTTGGTATATATGTAAGCTATTTTTCCGCATAGTTGTCATTCCGTTCTGTGCAGGTTTTGAGACGTGTCACAAGCTCTCCGCAAAGAATTCTCCCTCCATCGCCTTTTTCCAGTTCAGGGCCTCTTTCTCGCCTCTTCGTCAGTTGAAAATTTTTCCCCACTAATGTGAGTCTTCAGTGAGGTGAAAAGATGAAAGTCTGAAGGCGCAAAGTCAGGAGAATATGCGGGGTGGTTCAACATATCCAATCCAAATGTCCTAAAAATTTCAGTAGGTGTTTTTGCAATATGGAACCTGATGATACGTACAACACATGCGGCAGGATTTTTTTTTCGACATACTTCACACGAATGGTCACCACAAGGGGACTTTTAGTACTAATAAGGACCACTTGTGCTCATTGTGATCAGGAGAAACAAGCCTAAAAAAATCCCCCAGCGCAAGAAGGCAACGGTACTCCTACTTTGTGGACATGCCTCGTGCCTTTATTTAATTCTTGCTTCTCTAATTCGGTCAAATGGCCCGAAAATCGCGACCCGTTATATTCGATTGAACATTCCATGGTGGCCGCCATCTTTCTTGGCTGAGGAGCCAGGAAAGAAAGTTTGTCTGGCACGGCTGTCAGCGAAAATGACGTCACTCCTCAGAAATTTGATTTGCCGAACAAAAAACCTGTTCTGATTGCTGAGGCCCAAATGGATTGCCGAACAACTTCTCTGGTCAAAGCTCTAGATTCTTGGCGACGTTATGAATTGCCGAATACGCTCAGTAACACTTTTCAACAAGGAAAGCCTGTTTTAAATGGGCAACTTGAAAGATGGAAAGATTCATTAGTAGTTTACAAAATTTAGGCAAAATTTAAAAATCATTAAAAAAAATGTGGGGAAAAAATTATTAATTATTTTTTGAGAAAAATCTGGCATATTGAAATCATCCTGCCTGTCCTAATTATGGCAAAATTGGCTAATCCTGATTTTGAATATACATATCTGTCAGTTATAAAGTACGATTATTTTATGCCAGTGCCCCCTAGCGGACACAATCGTTCAAAAACATTTTGATGCTCCACCTTAACTAGTGTACGGTGTGTTGCGAATTGATTGACCCCTTCTGTTTATACACTTCCCAAAAAGATACCGAAAAACTGAATATACCATCTTGTAGATAACACTGGTCAACACGATTTTGCATCCGGTACAACATAAAGTTTTTCTGAAGTGTTTTGAAACGTAGAAAATGAATTTGAAGTCCAAAAGTTTCTATCACGTCACAATTTTTTTTT
>WWPM01023965.1:0-13560 GCA_023279145.1 Glomeris maerens
GAGAAAATTAGCAGGATGATGAAATAAGGTGAAATAGTGGTGAATTCTGAAATTATGAGCGGATAAATATCAAGGAGAAATTAGGAAAGTGAAATGCAAAAAAACCTCATCGCCTTTCTTGACCATGTAGCCTTCGTCGTAAACCTGTCCACCTTGCTCGGCGTAAAAACACGTCTCGTCCAGCAAGACGCCGCACTCCTGACCGGCGGTCACCTCGTCAACGAACGTCTTATCCCGCCTCAACGCAATCACGGTTCCCGTACAACTCGGGAAACCTTCAAACCGAAACAAATAATTTTCCCACAAATTCCCTTCCGTACAAACAGGGCGTTTCAAAAAGAATATCCCAAGTTTGAAACGCTGTCTTAAAAAAAAAACTATAAAACGTACAGGATGTGGCAAAATTTATAAATGTTTGATGTGATCCACATTGGTAATCGGATCACAGATTCCGTTTTCCCGAATTGAATTACACAAAACGCATTTTGCTGAGCAGCAGCCATCTTGATAATGAGAGTATGCTTAGCGCCACTTATTAGCAACAGAATGAAACTTTAGAATCACTTCGTTACAATAGTAGGTGGCGTGGGTCTATTCTTTTTGAAACACCCTGCATTTTCCAAATAACAACATTACTGTATTCAGTGTCGGGAAGTTCGGTGAGGGCCGAGTAGTCGTATTTCGCAAGGTCATTTGTCGGTTTGATGCCTTTTTCTTGAAGTTCGCTGATAGCGTGAACGTCGAGATTCAAAAGGTCTTCAAAAGAAGTGGTTTTGCCTTGAGAAATGAGCTAAGTGGAGGGATCAAGATGGAATTAATTGAATATGTTGGTTGGGGGTTTTGGGGGAAGTGAAAGAAAGGAACCTGGGATTGTTTTTTGGCTTCTTCGTACGAAACGAGGTCCAACGTGAGGCCTTTTTCCTCGGCCATCAGCTGCGTCAGGTCGACGGGGAAGCCGTAAGTGTCGTAAAGTCGCCAGGCCACGTTTCCTGATCAGTAATACCGCGGTAATTTGTAAGAAATTTTGTTATTTACAAGAAACTTTTTGGCTACCCGGTAACACTTTGCCGTCTCCGAGTTTGGCGATCGTCTGCGCGAGAAGCCGCTGTCCTCGTGACAGAGTCTTCAAGAACTGCGACTCCTCGTCGTTGATTATATCTTTCACCGTCTGCGGATCTTTGCGCACTTCTGGGAAAGTGTTGCCTAAAATCTCGACCACTACATCGACCAGCGTAGCCAAAAGCCCCGGTTTCGCGTTCAGCTTCTCGGTCGCGAACCGAACCGCGCGCCGCAGGATCCGGCGCAACACGTAGCCTCGGCCGACATTGTCCGGCCGGCCGCCGTCCGACAACGCGATGGTCAGCGTCCTCGCGTGGTCAGCCAACACTCGGTACGCCATGTCCACTCCGTCCACGTCATCCGCTCCCACTTTGCGCGTGTAACAACGCGCTCCAGTGCCCTAAAACCCCCAATAAACCCGATAAAACTCACTAAGGCTAAGCGACACGGTGCGCCAAAATGCTTTAAATTTTTACCAACTATCCTTACATATCTTTAAAAAATTGCTGTCGAATCAGATTTTGTTTTTAATTTTCTAAACAAAAGTTATTGAATATAAAATGGATTTAAGGTGAAGTGCGACGGTGCGCCGAATAGGCTTAAACGTTTTTGAAAAATATGTTGGATAATTTGCGGGTTTTCTACGTTATTTCGGGATTTTTCTAACAGGTCGGTTGTCGTTTTTAAAATCTGCAAATTCAAAATAACCTTCTCGATCGCGTCGAAAATGGGCGCAAAAAGGTCCGTGTCGTAGTTGGAGTTTTTATCTTGGATGACGGAGACGACACGTTCGAGGCCCATGCCCGTGTCGACGTGTTTCTTGGGTAAGGGCTTCAAGGAGCCGTCGGTTTCACGGTTGAACTGGATGAAGACAAGGTTCCAGATCTCGAGCACATCCGGCACGTCGGCGTTGACGAGAGGTCCCGCGTCTCGGCCCCCGATCCGGTCGTAGTGGATCTCCGTGCAAGGGCCGCAAGGGCCCGTCTCGCCCATTTCCCAGAAATTGTCCTTCATGCCGAAAGGAAGGACACGGTCCTTTGCGAGTCTGCAGTCAATAATGTTTTTAGAATTTTAGTTTAAAATGTTGCTAGAATTCTTTAGTTTAAAATGTTATTACCCAATATTTAGCCAAATATCTCGGCATTCATTATCCGGTTCCAATCCGATTTCGGGTTTCCCGCCGAAATACGTCACGTAAAGTCTATCTTTAGACAATTTGAAGATTTCTGTTAATAATTCCCAAGCCCAAGTGCAAATTTCCTTCTGAAAAGGAAAAACATTCGTCATTAATCTATGTGATATTTGCTGAGAAAAAAGGCAAACCTTGAAATAATCTCCAAAACTCCAATTTCCCAGCATCTCGAAAAAAGTGTGATGATACACATCTTTTCCCACATCGTCCAAATCGTTGTGTTTTCCACCTGCACGGATGCATTTCTGCGTATTTACCGTCCTTACATACTTTGCCATATCGCTGTTAGGGTCCGCAGTGCCCAGGAATATCGGCTTGTACTGCGAAAAAACAACAAATCCAAATTTGCAACTTTGTGCGCCAGAAATACGGACCGCGCAATCTTTCTTCGTTAGCTCTACGAGGATATTGCACAGCTCTGTGGGGGCGAGCAACAATATCGCGCCTCCACGGCAACTTTCTTGCGCGTAACTCAAAAGCAGAGCAAGTTTCTTTTTGCCGAGTCTGTATGAGTATTGCGCGGCTGGTTGATGCGTTGCAGGAGTGTTGCGTGAGACGAGAAAAATCGGCTTTTGTTACCTGGTTCATTCCGGCGTTTGTGAATAATAACGTAGGGTCGTCATGGGGGATTGTAGAAGAGGAATGAACATAGGTGTGTTCGTACTTTTTGATGAAGAAATCCAAGAAGGTTTCGCGGATTTGCTGACTTGTAAGTGAAGTGTTCATTTTTTTCCGACGATTCACTTAATAAACGCGAAATTCAGTGAGATCCGCGTAAAAACATACGAATTCCAGCAATCTTCACCAAATATGCAAACAAATCAATGAGTGAAATGATGCAACTCGCAAAAACAATGTCAACATGCGGCGAAAAACGACAACAGCAATGTGGCAATGGTTCGACTCGCCACCGCTACGTGGCGCAAGCAGGCTCGTACGTCACCAGTCTCTAAGCCAATGATCGAAATCAACCTTACTGGACGGCGTTGAGAAATAAATGGCGGCTGACCACTCCCACTAATATTGCTAGGCAGTTTTCGGGTGCATTGATCCGAGGAGTGGCCATTGCGATATTGGCGGTTCTATCGAATCGCCATTTTCCCCCTCAACCTTGCCTACAGAACCAGTCAATACTTCCAACTTCTAATTAAATGTGCTGAGTCTAATTAATAGCCGGCGACGACATCTGCGTAACAAAACTAACTACATGTAAGCAGTTGAGGGTAAACATGGCGGTCTCCACTGTAGCCTAAAGCTACTAGCGGGGGAGCGATGAGAAAAACATGGCGGCTGGCCGATCACCTTGATGTTCTGCATTGTTCTGACTGGCGGCCATTGCGATATTTCCCGTTGAATTGCACTGCCATGTTTCTCCTCAACACTTCTCACTACACCGGTGTTCTGAGGCGTGGTCCTGTAAAAATTCCAGCCAGTTACAAAAGAGTACCAATTACAAATCTTCATTTATTTATAAAATATTTGTCATGCCAACACGTAACATTCCATTGTTTGCCGCAAGGTGGCGCTTTCCCGGTATTGCAGTATCGGAACGCTGTATCGCCGTTTCAGTGTATCGCAACTAGCTAACATAACGGCCTTTCCATAAATTTAATCGACAATTAACATAGACGAAAACGAATTGCTACATTTTAAAATCAACGTATTTATATCATACATCAACGGATTCCATGAATAAATTGCTTCTTTGTCGATACGTACGCTATAACATGCTTTCGTCCTGATTGGATTTGCTGTCCAAGTTGATTTGTGATACGTCCGACAACGATACTTGAGTCGTTGGGTTGGCCAATGAGGAATTATCGTCCGATACGATCTGACAAACCATCAGCGACTGCCCCATGTTCGGTACGAAACCCGTATCGCTTGCCTGTATCGAGAAACAAATAACATGGAATCGCAACACATTTACTACAACTCGATACTCAACATCTGTACTTGTATCGATGAAAGGATCGATACAACATCCTTGTAAAAAATTAATAACTGATATACCGGTATGTGTACCGGTACGGCGCATGTATATACCGGTACAGGTATCGATAATAGGGCCTACTTAGCAATTAATGCACAAGCCTTTCCACAAAGCACACCTGTGCAAATTGAGTATGAACAGTACATATATCGATACAAGCATAAAAAACCGGTACACGTGTCGGGCTGTACCGGTATGAGTATCGATACGAGTCTTGAAAACTATTCACACGCGACATATTCAGTACATAAACAGCCAGAACGTAAAATGCTGACACATATACCGGTGCGTGTACTGCTATATACCGCTGTGTATCGATGCACGTACCGGTACGCGTACCGATACGCATACCGGTATGCGTATCGATACGATGAAAATCACAATTTTTGTAAGAGGACGTTGGGACACTTGCATGTTCACCCGCACCGGTATCGATAGAGTATAATCTGTATTTTTCGATACCACAATGCGCCACCTAGTGAGAAAATGATAGCATACACACGTTGGCATCGTATTCGGTACAAATAGAGCCCCGTTTGCAACATACGGCTGCAGTGTTTATTAGTTCGTAGTAATTGGGTTACCTTTCGCGCCATTATTTGCCGTTGGAATTTTGCCGTGAAATGAAATTACATGTTGTATATCGCACACACAGTTTTGGAGACAATAACATTAAATGAAAAGCAAATATCGACCGCGCGGTCGCAAAGTATAGGCCTACATAACCCGTCAATTTTGCGAGCAAATTGGTGGCTAAAAGAGTTTTGCGAGGATTACATGCCCCAGCGTAAACGCGGTCCAAATAGGCCTTTTGAAGCGGACACGCGCACCGCTTGATGGCTGCGCACCGAGCCGTACGAATAATTCCCGTAATTCGCCGCGCGCTTCAAATGGGCAGCAACATACATCGGCCAGCAAATTTGCTGCTTAGTTAACCGCGAAATAAAGTGGGTCTGCAAAATAAATTGCACCCGCTCACAAACTTACTTTCGAATAACAGCTCCATCTGCTCGCGTTGTTGTCCGCGAGCAACTCGGCCTTATTGAGAGACGGTGACACGCTACGGATATACGCGGTGCCGAAAGTTTCCTTGCGTCCCGTGCCGGGAGACGGGTTAGCGCTGCCGCAATCCTTTTTGCCCGGCTCCATAACTACGCACAGAAAGTATATAACCAGCTGGACCAAAACCCCGCGGATCTGAAACTTTTCGTTTTATACGCACCGGCCGAGAGTGTGCACGAATGTAACGAGTTGCGCTGGTTTCGGCTGAGAAACGTCAGCGACTGCGTCGCCAAAGATGACCTGGAAGTTGAATTTTGCACTCGGTACAAATGCCACCTCTGCCACTTTTTGCGAATTTCACCTTGAACCTGAACATATAAATGACACCATTGAAATGCGCATCCTTTCCAAGAATCTTTCAGAATAGAAATGTTTGCGCCTATTGAGCTTCAAACGGAACAAACTGTACAATAAACGTTGAAACGACGTAGAATCAACGTTGAAACGACGTTGAACCGACGTAAATTCAACGTTGAACCGACGTAAAATCAACGTCGAAACGACGTAAAATCAACGTCGAACCGACGTAAAATCAACGTCGAACCGACGTAAAATCAACGTCGAAACGACGTAAAATCAACGTTGAAACGACTTTTAAAATCAACGTTGAAACGACGTAGAATCAACGTTGAAACGACTTTTGAAATCAACGTTGAAACGACTTAAAATCAACGTTGAAACGATGTAGAATCAACGTTTAACTGACGTTGAACCGACGTTGAACCGACGTAAAATCGACGTTGAACCGACGTAAAATCAACGTTGAACCGACGTAAAATCAACGTTTAAACGACGTAAAATCAACGTTAAACCGACGTAAAATCAACGTTTTATGGGAAAATCTGTCATTGATACGCGGTTTGTAACACCCCGAAACTTCCCGACTGTTTTCCTGACCGATGTACCGAATTTTAGCAGTGATCAACATTGATTACACGTGGATTTTACATCACAACGTTGAGAACCTACGTTGATCACTCGTGGATTTCACGTCGCAACGTTGTTTTTACGTCTATTACACGATGTCTTGGCACGAATTACCTAGACACCTTATTGGAAAATGTCCGAAAGAATAGGGCAAGAGTAAAAGTTTCCCCTACCTCTCCGTTCATAAAGCAATAGAGGATGGAAACAACGAAACCCTGGCGACGAGAGAGAAAAATAAACAGAAAGGATTTCATTAAGGCGGGCCAAATGGAGCCGAGCGAGAAAATGCAATCACCTGGAAGGAAGTAAAAAACTGGTCACAAAATAGCCACACGATCTCGACAACGGGGTCTCGCTTCGCAGACTCAGTCATCACCAAGAAGGCAGTGTAATGAACGCCGAACAGGGGAACCAACACCAAGGTTGACCGCGCCAATTTCCTACGAATGCCGAGCAAGCTGTAGTCAACAAAACGACCAATTCCTTCTCTCTCTATGTACTCAATTAAGTCCACACCAGAGTCTGGAAATAATAGGGCCCCAAACCATTCTCATGTCGCGATCCCCGCGAAAAACAATTTCCGCGAGTGCAGCCAAGAAAGCCCCTAATACGTTTCTATAGCTCCCCCTAACACCTAAGAAATAAACCAAGAAATCAACATACTTGAACCTCTTCTTACGCGAGTCCGGCGTGTAAGATGTGCGCAGCTTGAGGAACAGCACGCGCGTCACCACCATGAACACGACGAAATTGATCTGAATGAAAAAGAGAAATGTTGGGTCACATTACACGAAAATATCAACTGAATGGAAACCATAATGGCATATTGCGACCAGTCACAAAAGAAAAGCACTATATCTTCCGTAATAATGGGTCGGTTAATAGGGACATTACCGGCTGTAATTTCATCAACGTACCACGATGGTTACCGTGATTGGTCCCCGAATAATCCAGAAGATCCAATCAGTGGGGTTAAGTGTCCAACAGCTGCAGATTTACCGGGCGTTAAGTGAGGCCCCAACACTAGACGCGGTATACTATATATCGGATTTCATTATACTGACAGCGTGTCTTCGAGGAAGGCTCGTGCCGCGATCCAAGGTGCGATGAATAAGAGGGGCAAACCTGGAAGATATCATCGTAACATCAATATTCAGGCCTTTCGTTCGCGCGAGAGCAAACAGCGCATCGATCATTCGGACAGCGCTCGCGCGCACTCACCCCACCCGAGGATGACGTAGATCAAGATACCGTTGCGGTCTGAGAAAAAGGCCATGAAGATGAGGTTGTGCAGATACAAACCTTCCATGAAGATCCAGAAGTAGTTGGCCATCAAGAAGTAGTGCCATGCGCTCGTCACCAGTTTACACTCCCAATTCTGAATCGATATGGAGACATACTTAAGCGTATCGTCATGTTTTGCAAGGAAAACCTATTCGCTATTCAATACAAGAACGTTCGTTCCCAGCAAAGGACCTTTTGGAGTGTGATACGTAAAAAACCTGCCCTCAAAGTTCAGTATCGTTCCGAGAAGCATTCGATACTTGCGATACGTAGCAAGAAATTACAGCACAGGGGGATACGGATGCATTTTAGGCCGTAACATGGAATTGCAACATTTTCGATACTCGTACCGGTACGTGTATCGATATCTTCGGTAAGTACCGGTACAAGTATCGATACATGTCAAGATACTGCTTTGTGGAGGAAAGATGCATGCATGACGACAACATGCCTTCAATAAATATTGACGCGCAATGTCAGTATTATCGGTACATGTATCGATACAGCACCGGTACACGTTTCGATACAGCACCGGTACACGTATCGATACAGCACCGGTACATCACCGGTACACGCATCAATACAATCGGCGCAGTACCGGTACACGTATCAATATAATCGATGTAGTACCGGTACACGTATCAATACAATCGATGTAGCACCGGTACCCGTATCGATACAGCACCGGTACACGCATCGATACAGCACCGGTACACGCATCAATACAATCGGTGCAGTACCGGTGCACGTATCAATACAATCGATGCAATATCGGTGCACGTATCAATACAATCGGTGTAGTACCGGTACAAGTATCAATACAATCGATATAGTACCGGTACATGTACCGATACAGTAATCGATACATGTGCAATGATGCTGTTGTTTGCCAGAAAGATTCAATATAATTACGAGCAGAATTTTTTCCTGAAAATGCTAATTGGTATACCAAGCTGAAACCTTAGGGGCAGGTTGCTTAGACATCAACGCCCAATGGCCCTATCCTGTTATTCGCTAAGAAAACAACTTTATTTTAAGAAATGAGCCCTTTTGTTATTTAACATGCGCGGTTGCATTCGTTGGGAAAAATGTGCAAAAATGCCCGAAGATTTCCAATGATCGTCAACAGCTATTCTGATTATTTAAGGTACTTTTCAAAGGCAGTTACTTAGTTACCCTTATCCTGTGGAAAGACTACTATTCATGAAGGTCCATTGCAATTTCTCCTTGGGAACGGAGCTTTTGTTTCGCGATCGCGTCACCGGGGAGTTTGCGATCTGAACGGACCGAGAGAGATATAATAAGGAATATGGTGATTGCCTTACACTTTCATTGCTAGACTGGATTAGTTGTCCATTGACGAGATACCAGTTGCCCGGCAATCCAACGGAAAACAGATCATCCTTAAGCAAAGTGGTGAAGGCGCGAAGGATGAACGACACAAATAGGTGCATGTGCAGGTTGTTCCTTGGGCACCGGAGTCTCCTGTCAACCGTGACAGATAAAACATAAATTCAGCAATATGAGACCTTATCTTTATTGAAGATGATTAGAAGGGCGGGGGTGAAAAAAGCTCGACTGAATTGATCAAGGAACTGTCTACGTGGCCCGTATGTACTTATGAGATGTGATTTTTTTTAAGAGGAAGGAAAATAAATTCGTTACTTTCTCATCACTGGATTCAATCAAGCAATGAGAAGATGAATTCCAGTTTGCGCTTCGTCGCTTTCTTAAAAAGGAGCTGGCGTGTGAAGGAATTTTTCGCATGAAGAAGTACGCAAAAATAGGCAGAAGTTTGACAGTTGGAACGCAGCAAAGCGAAACGAAACGTTATTTGTTTTCGATACAGGTCGCAAAAACGAAATTTTTGAGTAAAAATTGAAAAAATACTAAAAGTTATAAAAAAAAGGTAAATAAACGGTATCGATACGTACCGGTATCATATCAATACGTACCGGTATCATATCAATACGTACCGATATAATATCGATACATGTGCAAAAATATTTCATAGTTTGAAAGTATTGAGCGAAAACAAAGAAAGAACAAAATGATATGTTGTTTGTATCGACACAGTGTCGATACGGATCGGTACAGCTTCGATAACGATAGGTACAGTTTCGATACGGATCGGTACAGCTTCGATACGGATAGGTACAGCTTCGATACGGATCGGTACAGTTTCGATACGGGTAGGTACAGTTTCGATACGGATCAGTACAGCTTTGATACGGATAAATACAGTTTCGATACGGATCAGTACAGCTTCGATACAGATAGGTACAGTTTCGATACAGTGTCGATACGGGCCGTAAAAACCAAATTTTGACAGATATCATAAACGGTTAGGAAGTTTTTAAAAAAAGGAAAAGCCGTCCATGTTAGATATCGATACGTACCGGTACATGATCATTATCGATACGTGCTGGTACAGTGTCGATACATATCGGACATTATCTCCCACCACACAAGAATTTATTGGAAACGATACACTACCGATATACGTAGGTCAGTATTTTTCATCTTGGAAATATAATCTGACCCGAAATGGTATTTCAGATGTCTCAAAACAAGTATGTATACTGTATCGGCATTGTATCGAAGCCGGGTGTAAACTGTACCGGGATAATATCGGCACTGCATTGAAAGTTTCTTAACTACTATATCCAAGAGTAAGTACAGTATATGGTATCGGAATCGTTACTACAATGCATCGAAATAGTTTCTAAAACGTATCGAAACAGTTCCTTAACTGTATCGAAACGGTTCCTTAGCCGTATCGAAACAGTTCCTTAACCGTATCGAAACAGTTCTTTCACCGTATCGGAGCAGTTCCTTAACCGTATCGAAACAGTTCTTTCACCGTATCGGAGCAGTTCCTTAACCGTATCGAAACGGTTCCTTTACCGTATCGAAACAGTTCCTTGACCGTATCGAAACAGTACCTTAAACGTATCGCAGCAGTTCCTTAACTGTATCGAAAGTTCGGAAAAGTTCTTTTGCTGTATCGAAACAGTCACTGAACCACATCGAAACAGTTTCTTAAACGTATCGCAACAGTTCCTTTAACGTATCGAAACAGTTCCTCAGCCGTATCGAAAAAGTTTCTTAGCCGTATCGTAACAGCTCCTTAGCCGTATCGAAACGGTTCCTTAGCCGTATCGTAACAGTTCCTTAACCTTATCGAAACACTACCAAAGCTGCATCGCAACAACCCATCCACACTATTCCCGCACACAAAATCTTCAACCTAACAAGGCACGTATGGAAACTTTACGCTACACATAAAAATCAAATTGAATGAATGAAACAATTATTTCTCTCTCTCTCTCTCTTAATGATTTCCATAATTGGCTTGAGTGTTTTTTCTGGGACATATACACTTATCTAACTGCAAACAACGGTCTGTTGTGTTATAACTTTGTACGCAGTGTCTGCGCTCGTGTAATGAATGGGTTTGGAAATGAATAGCAGCACTCATATGTAGTCTGAGCAGAGAGAGAGAGAGAGCTGTATAGAAAGAAGTTTTGCGGATATGGGAGATCATTCGGCCAACTGTTAATTGCTTGTTTGGCTTCTCATACTTGATTCCTGCTGCAAAGACCGAGATTCACAGACTTACTGGTGGGATCAGGAAAAACGTGCTCAAAAGAAGATAGCAGTGATGCAGAATAAACAAACGGGGGAGGAGGGGGGAAAAAAGTCCACCACCTAATCCCTGCCATTAATGCAACTACTAGCACTCTGTATTTCTATGTTTCATCAATCACAACCTATAAGCAGCAGGTATTTGTATGTTTTTCAAGCAATTGCACTTACTTTATGAAGGCAAGGACGCAGAATGCTACGCACAGGGTGATGAGGGAGACCGAGTACCCAACCCGGCTCATAGATTTGATTATGTGCACATATCCCTAATGAATTACCGAGGAAAGCAATTATTTAACGAACCTAAATCCAATTTGAAAACACAGATTTCAATATACCTCGTATAAATTCCCCCCCACACTGGCAACTGGAAAGCAGTCGGTGTAATTCGACCATGAAGTATTGAGCGTATCGGGAACAAACCACGTGCCGTTACCCGTGCAGTACCTGCTCGCGGTCCCTGTGCGAGAAACGAAATGTCGGCATTTCAGGTTGTATTAACCGGTGCTTAATTACTACTACCTTGTTTCCATTGCACAAATTAATAGAAGTTAAATCTACATTCCGACAAAACAAATGTCAATCGCATCTGAGATTGTTAAATTATAATACCGTATATAATAGTCAGCGTTAGAATGGCAGAATAAAGTCATGTTGATGCAGAATCAACATCAAACTCACGTAAAATTAGAGTCAAACTCGTGTGGAATGATCAAACGCATGCGGAATGAACACTTGATTAGACGCTTGCAGAATTATCAAACACGCATGGAATGAGGAAACGCATGCGGAGTGAGGAAACGCTTGTAGAATGGAAAAACGCATGCGGAATGAGCAAACACATGTGGAATGATGAAACGCATGCGGAACGGCCAACCGTGTGGAGTGACCAAATGCGTGTGGAATGATGAAACGCATGCGGAATGACCAACCGTTTGGAGTGACCAATCGCACATGGAATGATGAAACGCGTGCGGAATGACCAACCGTGTGGAGTGACCAAACGCGTGTGGAATAACCAATCGCACATGGAATGATGAAATGCATGTGGAATGACCAAACGCGTGTGGCGTAACCATTAGCACAGGGAATGATGAAACACATGCGGAATGAACAAACGCGTGTGGAATAACCAATCGCACATGGAATGATGAAACACGTGCGAAATGACCAACCGTGTGGAATGACCAATCGCACATAAAATGGTGAAACGCATGCGGAATGACCACACGCGTGTGGAATAACCAATCGCACACGGAATGAGGAAACATATGTTGAATGACCAACCGTGAGGTGACCAAACATGCGTGGAAAGGCCATTGCATGAAAGACGATCCAACGCATGTGGAATGATCAGAGGCAAGTGCAATGATGAAACCCACGTGGAATGATAAAACGCACGTGAAATTGTCAAACTTAAATGGGATCATTAATACCCTGCCAATGTTTCCACGTCACATCTACATCCAAAACACCCCTAGAGCGTTGATTTTAAGTAACTTCTGCGCTGGATTCACCAACTTTACATGACATCAAAGTTGATTTTGCATCATTACACATACATTCATCGCGCTTTGATTACATTCACCGGCAATGTTCGGCATCACAAACCGCGCAACTTCCAACGTAAAAAGTGAAAATCAAATTGATTTGCCTCCATTTCGGAATCCCATAATGTAATCTGGACATGGAATGTGGTGTACATAGTCAGCAGGAACAGATGGCCAGCAGTACACTCCATCCCACACAGAAGGGCACCCTGTACATAGACAACGACACCAACAGCCGATCGCACTTCGACAACACGAATGACCGTAATTCACACTACTACGTAATCTAATTCTCATCGACCAAATGCGGAAAGTGGGAAGAGCTTCTCCCAAAAAAAGGGCCCATCATCCATTATTCAAGCGCGTTTAGACTTTTCAACAGTGTTGTCCGCATCCAGTCGATAGGTCCCAAAAATTGACGCGTTTGCCAACAATGATCAAAAACAATAACATAAGCCATGTTTTCTGATTTGCTTAGTCACTGGGATATTTGGGTTTCGTTTAGTTTGTGGGGAAAACCCCTTTTCAGAAGAAAACGACACGCGTGCGCGTAATCTTACCGCCATGCTGCAATACGTTCTTCTGCGCTTCACATTCTCCCTGTTTCTGTCTAAGATCGGCAATCTGTTTGTTTATCAGTTTCTCTTCTAGATCTGCACCAACCTGCACAATAAACCAACAACATTCAAAGTCGTAAATCGTGACGAACGGCGTAAAACCAACTGAAAATTACGTAACTTTGTGACTATGTAACTTTGTGACTGTGTAACTTTGTGACTTTATAACTTTGTGACTTTATAACTTTGTGACTTTGTAACTTTGTGACTTTGTAACTTTGTGACTTT
>WWPM01023968.1:0-22566 GCA_023279145.1 Glomeris maerens
CTGCAAACCATTCCGGCTTTTGCGATGCTTATGCACTGCTGCTCCATGGCTTCCAGAAGGGCCTGATGCTGACTGCCCATCTTGTCAAACTCGTCAATGCAGCAGCAACCTTTGTCAGCGAGCGCAAGGGCACCGGCTTCGAGTGCCATCCCGGACTGAGAACTGTCCCTGACCATCGTGACGGTCAAACCGGCCTCCGTAGTAGTGTTCCCGCATACGTACACCCCTACTTACAAGAATAGTCATTTCTTGCTTTGTTCTTTCCCATTTCTAATGCAGATTATATAGTCGGTAGATAAATCAAACCAGACCTCTGGGTGCCACATTTGCGCAAGATCTTAACATTTGGCTTTTCCCAAGACCGGGATCTCCAACGACCAATACGTGCGAATGTCCCCTGATGGGAACACAGTTCTCGTCATCGCTATGTTTGCTGTTGCCGCCGAACAGTCCGAGCAGAAGTCCAGCTTTGACCATCTCGTGACCGCAGATTTCGGGACACAGGGAATGCACCAGTAACCGAAACAGGTTATGTTCCGCTTGTATTTCCTGCACATAGCATCATTATGCAATTGCATAACTAAGTTATATTACTTTATTGGCACTGATCGGTGCCCAGAAAACCCGCCTTGATGCCGTAAAGTTCCCCGATCGAGAAATCCAACTGGGTTACGTCTACCGGTTGCGCGGCATGTTGTTGCGGTTGTCTCTTGTCACTGGTCACGTTAACGCAATGGATGAACAGGAGATTCATGCAGCTTTCCTTCCGGCCATGAGGATTTCCTGAAATCGGGTTTTTCGCACGTTACCAGGTAAGTTTTAACTTGTCTGTATTTTTGTTAAAATTATGCCGCCATACCGTCATTACTGCTCGAAGCCTTCACTATTCCCGTGATGGTAACAATATCTCCCGGAATGCACGTGTCCACTTTAAATCAGTTGAATGATTAATTAGAATAATAAACGTGTATTCTGACCAAATACAGAGATGCAAAATAATATTACCAAGATCACTGGTAAGTTCGCATTCAACTGTACGTGGAATTCTTCCCATCTCAAAGGAACTATCCGATGTTGTTTCTTGAACTCTTGGAATTTTTAGATAGTTCCCATAAGCGAAATTAGTAATTGTATACGTATTCGGAAAGTAAATTTAAGAATTTGTTGAGAATGTACCGGATATTTTGCCAATCTACCATTAATATGATTTCGGAATTGATTTCCGGTTTGAAACTTCTTCCTTTGCATTCTCTGTCTGTGCACTGTTGACAAATTCCAAAAAAATGTATTCATTCGTACGATATACGCATGACCCTATCACATGTGCTTATTCTTACCGATACAGGAACGCAATATTTTTCATCGGTTTGCGGAAACCCCTGTTAATAAATAACAACAATTAATGTACCACTTGTGCTGGGTTTAACTCTAAAAGTAGACGAATTGAACCTGGATATTTCCACAAGTGTTGCATGAGAATGCCATTCGCAAACACACTGGTTTGCTATTGCTGACTCGAACCACTGTACCCTTGATTGCCACCATTTTTCCTACCAATTACAGGTATTATTAAAAAATACACAAGTCTAGCTTTTCCCCCCGAAAAAATTAATTTCAATTACCATGATAACTTGTTTTCATGTTCCTTAACGGAGTTAAAGGCGCGTAATTGTTAATCCCTACTCTAATGTAAGGCACACTGTCTGAATCGTTCATTTCACAGTCTAGATTTTGGCGGTTACCGTTGTCAAGTTTGACGCACAAGACCTGGTATGGAATTTTTTGCAATTTATGCATTTGTGCACGGAAAAGTGTGCATTCAAAACAATCTGACTTGGTGTATTGCAAGACCAATGCAGTTGAGAACTTTGCTGGGAGTGTTGGTCAGGTCATCTGCAAAAGTTGGCCAGTTGCTTTTGACCACTTTTGAGGCACATATATATTATAAAATTTGATTATAAACACTGAAGACGCATGTTAACTTAAAAAAAAAACGGGTAATTAATATAAGTGCCTTCATCTGCAATCAAATCTTGATGGTTGAGCGTGAAAGAACATTGAGTGTGTATTTCCACCTGTTATGTAACAAGCAAACAAATATAATTTTGTAAATTACAATAAAGTTCCATATTTAAAACACGTTTTCTTACAATGTTTGATGCTAGGTTCTTAGTAAGGAAGTATTTTTCAAAAGCTGCGATGTATTTAACAGTTGCCGAATGTTCATTATATGCTGGAAATTTTGGACAAAATTACTAATTGCGGTTTCAATTGTAATATATTATTTGGTATATACAAACACTCATTTGGCAAATAGAGATTCCACCCTTTGTATGGATTTGGAAAACTGCTTGTAAACTTCGTAATCTTTTGCTGTGAGTCATCACTTGCTGTTGCTTCATCTGAGAAATAGTCTTATAATAGACAGCTAATATATTTGTCTATATCCAATTATACCATTATTTTGCCGATTTCTATTATATCCGCCTCGCCATTTACTGTATTGATTTCGAAGGTAGTTTTTTCGTCCTCTGAAATCACCCCTGCTTTCGAAGTTACCTCTTTTATTACTCATTTTCCCGCCGAAATCGGTTTCAGATGCCCAATTTGCAATTGAAAATGGCGCGCATTACGGCGTTCAAGTCAAATTCTAAAACAAATGTTATGGAACAAGCTCTTGCTTGTAAATTGAATTGCTACTGTGAGATTAGTTTACGCCCGTTCTTCTTGTAGTTTCAGTTCTGTCTTCTTGCATGTGCACTTCTGAAGAAATCTAAAAACCTAAACCAATCCTGAACTTCGAGGAGGGTGAAGTCGCCGCCGCCGTTTTACCGCTGCTTAATTCCACGTCGGCCGTTTGGCATTGAGGACAAAACGTCGCACAAGTAAGCAATTCATTGAGACAATATTATATTTTATTTATTATACTATAATGAATTGCAGCTCGTATATAGGTTGATTAACAATGAAAACCGTCACCTCCGCATTCACTTAGACAAATTAATTATGCTCGAGTATATTATTATAAACGCCATGAATTTTTTGATGACACCAATCCAAATGTGATTCGAATGTTGATCCAGTATGATTTATCTTGCTCTTCTACAGCAAAATATTAGGATATAAGCGTGATTTATTCGCCATTGTGTAAGTGTTGAATGGAGCCATTTTCAATGGAATCAAGTGATGATTTCCGCATTAATTTTCTTCTGAAATATATATAAATAACGCTTATGTTAATTGACTTAGTGCAACATTGTATAGTATGCGCATATGCTCACTTCAACGGGTCTAATAATTTCGTTTTCTTGTAGATGATCGCAATTATTAGGCCAATAATGGTCACTGAACCTAACACAATTGCAACAATTGCGTCCGTGTCAAAGCTGTAGTTTTCAACGCCTAAAATGCAGAACAGACTTTTAAATATATGCAGTGTATGGAATACATTTTATGAATGTTTAATTAAGTAAAGATCCTGTTTTTCGCTTTCTCTGTTTATTGCATATGTAACGTTGGCCATATTAATTTATATTAAGGAAAAGCTTGCTTTCTTCATTACGTACCTTCTGCTACTTTTGGTTCCATATCTAATTGTGGGAATGGGTCCTGGAATTTTAATAACTCGTGAATATAAGTAAATATTATTTATGGATGTCAAAAAGCGAAATATATATATACATGCCTTTATGTGTCGATTTTTTTAGATGTTCTTTCGGTACATTAGCTCTTGTGCAATGCTTTGTACTAGATAAACTATGCTATGAACGTCATGCCTTCAACTTTTGGAATTGTGCCAAAGATAAAAGTGTGTGAAACTAAAAGATACGCCTACTTCAACAAGAAAGAAAATAGAAAAAATACTCTTCATATCTAAAAGAGATCTTATCATTACCATTTCCATAATTATACTACGTGCGTCTTATTTTATAGTATTATATACACGGGCTTTAATTGTACTATTTTAAAAGTGATTAATGCAATCCCCCAGATGTGAATACATTTCCAAAAAATAAACAGAAGTACATAATTATATCATTAGTAAGATGTCTGATATGACCTTCAATTATTGCAATTATGTTCAAGTGATGTCATTAGTTTAATTTAATATCCCGGGGGCCGTCATGTAAAAAAGTGAAGATCCTCTTCTCATAAATACGCCTTTTAATCCAAATTGCCGACTAGTTTTGATTCTACTAATTTACTTCCTTGTACGCGAGCATTCCCCTCAAGCAAACTTATTTTCTGGTTGACATTATTATGGACAACGGTTTTCCCGTCATGTACAGTATTTACGCTAGGGAACCTCATTCACGCAAAAGCTATTCAAAAAAATTGCGCCAAGTTTGTGTGACGGTGCGGCCTCTAGTGGAATAATTTGAACTAGTATTTAGGTCGTTCGTAACGTGACGGCTTCCATTCAGAACGATGACAAAAGCGCTACCTGGTATGATCCTGGTGAACTAAGGCATATAGAGGTAAGGCGGCACCGTAGGAGTATTCTTCCAACCCAAAAATTGTTACGTCATCATGGTGCGGGCGTCACCGATCGAAAACGCATTTTGACGTCATCATGGTGCGTTCGTCCCTGATTGGCTGACGTAAAAGGTAGTTCCATTGGCATGGCTTGCTGGTGAGGTGAACTTTGCAGGAATCAGCGGATATGTCGCGTTTTCCGGCGTGGTTTGCGTTCATGTGGTGAATTACATTTTGTGAAAGGGTAATAATTATGAGTTTTGGCTTGTTTATGTCGGTTTGGAAACAAGATGTCGCAAATGAGATCGTTATCAGGTAAACATGAAGTGTGAAAACAGTATGGGAGACCACTACCAGGGTCAACATAACCAGTGGTAACATAATCTCTGTGAAAAACACGTTTCTATTTATTTAGACAGTAGCAGCGATGAAGACAACGTGAATCGGAGACCTTCGTTTCGTGCTTCCGGTGATAATAATGCACCAGTTCAAATTCCTGGTATAATATTACAAACTTATTCATTTTAAAGCAGTATTTCATAATTTTGTTGTCGATTTCTGAGTTGGAAAAATTATATTTGTTACTTATTAGTGGATAGCAATTTGTAAATGTATGTTTTGCCTTTTATTTATATTCGCAGTAGAGACTCGCGTCCAGAAGCATCCTGCTCAGCAACAAACTAAATGGAAATATCCACCAAAGAAGCGACTAATTCAAAATGTGGACGAAATTTCTGAACAGGGTCCATTAAAAAAATGCAAAATCGAAAAGGATGAAACTTGTGAACAGAGTTCATCAAAGAATTTGGGAATTGGGAGAACTGGAACTCCTGCAGGCAAGGTTGCAGATTACAGCAATGCATCCAAGAATATCATGGTAATGTGAGATGAAATTTGGTAAGTTTGCGTTTTAACTAAGGTGAATTACAAAATGATGGACTGAGGTTGGTTATTTTCAAGGAAAAAATGGGCTACAAAAAGGGAATTGGCCTGGGTAAGAACGCACAAGGTCGGGTGGAACCTGTGGAGGCATCGCAGCAAAAAGGTCGTCGTGGTTTGGGTCATCGGCTGCCTGCTTTTGAGACCGGTAACACAGAGTGGAACTTCGACCAGGAGGAAGTAAGCAGCCACCTCGCTGTCATATGTCCATAAATTTCCCCCTGTTTATTTAATGTTTGAAAGTAATATCGTAGGTGATCATAGAAGAGGTTGTTGAATGGATGCCCGATTGTACTGAAGATCCACCGCACATACAAGAAATGAGAAAATGGCCCAAGCAAGGACCAGTATGATTCTGTATTTTTTATAGATTTTGTTATACAGTAGAACTCCAATTATCCAGACGCATTTTCCAAAGACAGGTAGTGAAGATGGAGATTAGATTTTTATTTTACAGGTTATATTTCTAATTCAAAGTGTACAGTTCAAATATTTGTTTGAAATTATTAAGAAATGTATAGAATTTAAGCTGTTGAAAGATTCCATATGCTAAGCTAAAACATATACATGATAGTTTGGTGCAGCTGAAATTTGCATATGCCTTTTAACAATGTTTCTCTAATAGAAAACTCGCACAATCGATAACGAGACAGAATTCTGTGACAAAGAAATCTTGAGCCGTGTACTCGGAAGTAAAGTACGGTTTTGTAGTATCTCTGAAATGTATCCTTTTGGCGTAAATCGATTTTAACAAAGTTATAACTTATTTTACACAGAGTGTTTTTGATGTACTTGCACCCGAGGAAATGAGAGGCGCAAGAACGCGTTCCAATCCGTACGAGACGATCCGAGGTGGCATCTTCCTCAACAGGTGATTTTTGCATCTCTTTCAACTTTGCATTTTGCTGGATTTAAGAAATATGTTTTATTTAATTGCAGGGCTGCCATGAAAATGGCCAACATGGACTCGGTGTTTGATTTCATGTTTACAGAACCAAAAACAGAGAGTGGTGTATGTAACTATGTATTTTCGTATTGATTTCCAATTTCATGTCGAGTCACTCTTTGTTTAACATTTATTCAAATCACATTCTAGGAAAATGTTTTGGAACCAATGGATTTGCTCTACTTTGCCGATATCTGTTCCGGTCCCGGGGGGTTTTCTGAATATGTCCTCTGGAGGAAAAAGTGGCATGCAAAGGGCTTTGGGTTCACACTTAAAGGAGCAAACGATTTCAAACTAGAGGATTTCTTCTCGGGACCGTGCGAGTCTTTCGAACCCCACTATGGCTAGTACTTTTTTGATGTTTTGTCGGTAATTTTCTGTATTTTTCTTTGCACTGTTTATAATTTGGTTCCTTGTAGGTGTCAATGGTCACGAAGGAGATGGTGATATCTTCAACGAGAAGAACTTGAGAGGCTTCCGGAAATTTGTGTTGGAAACGACAGATGGCAAAGGAGTGCATTTTGTGATGGCAGACGGAGTAAGTATCGGGGAACATTTTTACCTGTTACCCCTATAGATAAATAATACCAAGCGGATTTCTTGTGTAGGGATTCTCTGTGGAGGGTGAAGAGAATATCCAAGAGATTCTTTCGAAGCAGCTGTATCTTTGTCAGTTCCTGTGTGCACTTACAATTCTTCGTGTTGGTAAATGCTGCGGAATGAATCTAGTGTTTCTCATTAAAATGTGGTACAGTTCACATTTAATCCGTTTGCAGGCGGTCACTTTGTATGCAAGTTATTTGACTTGTTCACACCATTTTCCGTCGGATTGGTGTATCTGCTGCGCAGAGCCTTCAAGAAAGTATGCATACATAAACCTGTGACGAGCCGACCAGCTAATTCAGAAAGGTGTGAATAATAGTTCGTTGTTTCACGTTTTGTAGTAACGTCTTTTTTTTACTGCAGATATGTTGTCTGCAAATGGTACCGTGAAGGTGCTAAAGATATCCAGGATTACCTTTTTGAGGTGAACAGTGATCTTAACCGTATGAAGAGTGTAACGTCGACAACAGATATCCAGCAAGTTGTCCCTATGGAGATTCTAAGACAAGATGTGGAATTTTGCGACTACATTACACACTCAAACGAAAAGTGAGAGTGAAATGTTACATGGGATTTTTATTGCTTAATAATTACGCTTATCACTTCAGACTTGCCGTTATTCAAGTGCTCTACTTGAAGAAAATCCAGACTTTCTGCGAAAACACGTAATGTTTTATTTTTCATATACAGTGGTACCTCGAGATACGAGTGCCCTAACAGTCGAGAGCGCGGAATTTTGTTTTGAAATACGAGCGAAATTTGAGATACGAGGAGAGTTTCACAGTTCGCAGAAAAGAAACACCCCGAAAAAGTTGCAACTGATCGTGCATCGGAGCTATTTAATGACACTTGCCTAACTAATTTCCGCAGCAGTCTGAAACTGAAAGGGAGGAAGAAACAAACCTCCTTGGACAGGTTTTTTTGAATCCGGCGAAAAAAAGAGGCAAAGACCAGTGAAGAGAAAAGCAGTGACTAAAATTAAGCATACAGTAGCATTTAAGTCATTCTCTTTTATCATGTTTTTATACAATATTTGTCATTAATAAATACATTTTTCTTATTCCAAAACACGTAACAAAAACAATTAGGGGTAGCATTTTTGGGGCTGGAACGGATTAATGGCATTTCAATTAATTTCAATGGGGAAAATTGCTTTGAGATACGAGCAAATTGACATACGAGCAAGGTTGCGGAACGAATTAAACTCGTATCTCGAGGTATCACTGTATACGTATTTATTTTGCCGGATCTGCATTTGTTTCCGAAAACAATTTTTCGTTTTCAACTCTAAAAACAGACTGTACATGTCTTTTTACATTGTACTTTAATATGGAACGAATTTGGAGCAAGTTGAAAGGAATAGAAAATAATTGTTCTCCATCTGTTTCACTTTTAGGGATCTCCATGAAGATCGACAAAGTGATGTGAGAAAACAGTGCCTTGCGCTTTGGAATGTAAGTGGAATATTACCAAGTTCGAACAGCAGCTTCAAGAGAAATTGAGATTTAAAAACAGTTAGTGTGCAGGTTCCCGATTTAGTGAGATCGGCGCCGCAGAGGCCGCATCCATCGACGAAATTCTCGGAGCTTATAAAAGTGCGACTTCTGTTAAGATTGCAGCCGCTTACGTTCAGTAATACAAGAAGGATGGTTACGTTTCAGAATGACTCCATTGCTCTGGGCAATCATTCAGTGAAAGCACTGGACCCAAAAACATTGGAAAGCTTGAACAGCGTCTACGACTACTACGGCGTAGTGTCGGCTGTCAAGATGGAAAACCAATCGAGCAGAACTTTAATTCTCGGACTTGGAGTATGAAACTCTTAACTCGGTTGGCTTTACATAGATGCTTGTTTTGATGGGTTTGTTTGCGTTTTAGCGCAAGCACATATATAAGTGGAACATGAGATCCAGCAACAGCAGTTGGACGAAGCTAGACAACTGGAACCTGGAAATACCGGACAACACTCTGTTGATGGCGGAGGAGGTGTCGGAATTGCGTGGAGAGGGAAGGGCACAGAGGAAAATGCAAGCCATGCATGTGATCGATGCGGCTAAGCTGGGAGGTTTCGACATAACCAAGATGCGGTACATAGAAAGGGTTAAGTGGATCGAGAAGTTCCTGAAAGCCATCGCCAAACCGAGCCAACCCGATTCGGGGACGATACGAATGAAGGAAGTATTTCCTCTAAACAAGCTCGAATCTGTGTTCGATAGGTTAATTACAAGTCTGTTGCCGCAAAATGTTTTGCCAAAATAGGTTTCTGTTTTCATCGGCTTTTGTGTTGTAGACTTGCACCGCATAACGTTAAGAATCAAAGAGGAATGTCACGATTGTGCTTCTCGTGCGACGCTGAAAAGTTCTTTGTTCCGCAAGGCATGTTAATTTTTCGTGAGCTTCAAGGCAAGTGAAATCTGTGGCATTTTGCATGTAACGGTGTATGTCCAATGTTACGATTACCGAAGGTGAAAATGTTGAAATGATCGGGTGTTATTATATTAATGACAGATAAATGGACCACAGCATTCAGTAAGCGTACAAGCAAAATGTACTATTTCAATGTCAAAACTAAGGCATCAGTGTTTGACTTTCCTGCTGAGGCAGCTGCATCATTCAGGTATTTTTTTACTATTACGTTTCCCGAAATTTAGAGATAAAGATGTAATTGTTGTTACATTTATTTTGTAGTTCTTGTTTCATGAATCTCATGTATTGGGAATGGGGAGATGGAGCCGAAGCATGCATCTCTGGGAAGTTTACAGATGCAAGCAAAGTAAGCAAACAGTCCTTTGTGGACTTCCTAAAGAAAAAGCAACTTTCGTGAATGAAGTACGTACAAGCAATTATCATTTGGCGGCTCGGTATAATACAATAAATATTCTTTACTATTGTATATGCACCAACCGGATGGAATTTTTATTCTCAATTCAAGCCTTTTTTCAAATCAGAAAATGTGCTCGCAAAAGTAAGATTTAGTAAAATGTGTATAAATTGAAAGTTGCAAGTTTTATGGAATATGTATTCTCATTATATTCTTTCTGAAGTTACATGTGCAAGTCTCAAATTACCATAAAATAAAATAAACTATGTTTTTATTCTGCTTGATGTGATTTATATTTACACGAAGTTAATTTCATTTTTTGTGTAATTTATTGAAACAATTTTGCAATCGTTTATTTGATGAATTTCTTTACATCTTTCCATTGATCATTCACTATGCGTTCCTAATAAAGATGCGGGGAGCATGAATTATGGATGTCACATTTTATGTAGGTCCTACTTAAAAACCTAAGCGTTTGGGGACATAGGTTTATAGGAACTTTATGTCTTGTTTTCATGCGAGGAAGATACCCTGTCAGTATTGACCATGAATTTAGAGACACTCTGTATATTACAGACAGATGATAGTAGTTCCTTGTATTGGTTCGAATGAGTTTCAAAGTCGGTAGATGGCAGACAGCCAATCATGTAACAGTCCCTCCGGAAATGGGCGTGGTTCGATTAACCGCGTCTGCATCGAGTGGTTTTTTTTTCTCTCGAGTGGCTCGCTTTTCGGCGTCCTCGTTTGCCCTTCGAATCTCTGCTCTCGTCTAGTTCAATATAAGGACGTCTTCAATGCGTTTTCACGGGATCATGTGGATGGTAAAGGCAGATTGGCATGCCTGGTTAGTGACACGTAAGTTTGCCAACTTTTATTTCTCGAAAATATTTGCGCATTTCAAGAGATTTGAGCGCTTTTGTAAGCATGACGACGCGCGCACCGATTTTTCGCACTGCCATATCCCAGTTTTTCACGCTTCTTGTCCCCAAATATAGACTAAAATCGAGCTAAAAGTCAATTCGCCCACCCAGGATGCGATATTATTCATTGTCATCTGTGACGAGTTCGCCGAAAAACTATGAAAATATTCCGCACTGGATTTTGCCAAATATGACGCAAAATGTGATATTTTTTTCGTCTAAAACTCACACTGATCACACCCATCTACAATGAATAACAAATATTAATGTGGTTGACATTAATGAAGCAATATTATTAACAATTTTAAAGAAGAATTGCTGCTCATTTCTTGCATTACAAATTAGGATAAAATTGCATTAATCTAGGAAAATATAAAAAAATGACAACCTTGAATGAGATTATTTCCAAACAGCAAAAATGTACGAGTATGACCACAAGGCATTTGTTAATTTGTTGTTTGACAGAATACCTTGAAATGTAAAATAATGAACAAGCAATGACTGTTAAGTATGACAGAAATTTGACAATTATTTACAAATTCACACTTCCTGCTTTGGCGAAGTTGTTAATATTTGAAAATGAAAATAAATAATATAAATAAAGTTGATAGGAATTATTCGTTGACTTGTTCAATGAAAAATTAGTGGAAATTCCGGATTAAATTTCGATTAAACCACTAAACTTATTTCCAGGAAAGTGGGTTTTTATTTCGTTCGTCTACCGCTAGGTGGTGTCACGAAACATTTACTATTTATAGAATGATAATTAAATATAGTTAATTGGGAGGCTAAAGTTCTATTTTTCAAATGATTTGTTATGAAACTGTATATGTTAATCTCATTGTAAAATTTTCATTTGATTGCAATTAATAATGGCGTCAGCAATGTTATTAATAACCTTGAAGTTTATGGCTACTTAAAATTTAATTTCTGATTGAGCAATCTGGAACTTATTTTCGATTGCTCAACTTGAAAACAGTTTTTTTTAGTTGCGATTGCAGCTTGTAATATAATATAATTAATTTTTTCGATAATATTGTTAATCAGTAGTTGGGAAATGATTGGACATGACTTGAATGATTTTTTTTTGTTCCCTTTACGTGATTAATTACCTAGTTGACCTTGAATTGATACACTGCTTAGGGGTAAATGAATGCAGCTGCAGTTTGCCTTATTTTAATATTCAAAATGAATGCACTTTTTAATTCTTGCAAGGAAAACGAAACGCATGTTCACTCCGTAGCAATGCAGAAAATCATTATAAATTTGTAATTTTCCACAATGAATACTTGGCAGTAAAATAACTGAATTAATTGACTTCCAGAAATTGTAAATTAATTCTTCTATATATGGTGTTCAATTGATGCAAATTAGTAAAATTGGTTGATTAGGGGTCATCCACAAATGATTTCGTGCATTTTTGATAAATTTTGGACCTCCCCCTTGCCAATCTGAACTGAGAATATTTGGCCCTTCCAATGCCCATATATGGAGAGATTAGGAAACCGGATGTACATGGGATTTTGAGGAGGTAAATGACATTAAAAGTACTTTTCTAAAAATTGCACACGTGTCAGCTAACCTTTGAGCTACTATGTGCTGTGCACATCACTTTAGTATAGTAGTAATCCCTACCTTGTTACACTTTTAAAAGACTTTATGGATGGCCCCTTCAAAAATGTTAATGTAAAAATGAAACTGCAGTTAATAAATGATTGAATAATTCCTGCATTTTTGTGAAGTGATACAATGCTTACAAAGTATTTTGTAATTGTACAACAGAAAAGTGTTTAAAATGTGGCAAACTAGCAAACCATTTTTTTAAAGTTTAGAGAAACAAATGGGAAATAGTATTTTAAGATATTTTTTTGATGGTTGAATCTGTAAAACCTGAATATTAATTTCATAAACAACTGTTGTATATTTGAATGTCACAATATTAATATGGCTATTCCATGTATTTCGGTGTTTTTGTAAATTATAATGAAGGCAATTTCTTTTCTTTTTTTTTGCGAAAAAGTAGGAAGAGAGGGGAATGTACTTGGATGGTGGTGTTGCCAATTTGGCTAAAATGTGAGGCAGTAGGTTGTTGGAAATGGGGTCGGTCGCCTCTGCTGGATGTTGGATGATGGTGATGATGATGAAGTTGTTGGTGTAGTAGTGTGTATTGGGGGGAGGGGTTGCCAGGGTCCAGAGACACAGTGAAGTGTGTGAGGCCATTTTCCAGTTAGTCAGCAATTCGCCAATGACCGAAATCGACGTCTCAAAATCGGGTCATGCGCTTTGCAGTTTGAGTTTATTTGCCGGAAAATCACCCATGAGCACATAAGCACATGAGCTCACACACCAGACACAGTAGACACCCCGGCCGGACCGAAAAGTTTTTCAACTCACGGATTTTTACGTTTTTTACCGCACATTTCCAAGGTACGGACCGCTACACGTGACTACTTTTTCGCCGAATCGGCAACACCGTTCGAATTGTAATGGCCGACTTCGAACGACACGCGTCGCTTCGAATCGCTATTTGCCGATTCAGTGCTGTTAATAAATGTAGTTCACTATTTAGGTGGACTAAATTCTTAAATACTTGACTAGAAAGAAATTGTTATTGTGAATTATTATGTTCAGGAGGCATTTTTCTTGTATATTTAATTAAAATATGCAAATTGAAATGGTGTTGGGCGATTGAAAAATTGTAAAAAAAAATGTAGCCTTAACAAACGTATTATTATTAGCTATATTTATAATATATACATGCCAAAGTAGATGCACTTTCACGCTGGTATTATTTTTCTTTTTAATAAGAACTTCCAGCAAAAGTACTATATTTATTCACAACCCAGGAAATAATAACCATGCCTTGCTCTTTTTTTGCTTTTAAACCGGTTTTTGATAATGGTAGTGTAGGTGGAAAATTTGAATTTAACATCTGTCTAGTTGGTGACCTAGATAGTAAATGCTGAAGGTTTTGAAAGGATAGTTTGAAAATTATAACGCCCATTAAACTAAAATAACAATAAAACTTTGCAAATTGAAAATGATGGGGCATCGCATAAATTTTGATTTTTTTTTTGTTGGTTTAAATAGTTAAATATGGATTTGCTTGTGGTTCTTGTTTGGGTGGGGGGTAATATAAACAAATCTCCCACGCGTGTTTTATTTATAGTTATTTACTAAATAGACGTGACTGGCGTTGCGTAGTGACGTCACAAAATTAAAAAATAGCAGTAGTACAAAAAATCTGTATTTGCTTTTTGGGTTCGAAAACAGAGTAGTGCGGTGGGTTCAGAGGTTCTTTTGTTTGAAAGACGTTATATTTACGGGGCGTGGATGGATGATGGGCAATGAACGCCGATGAGCAAAGTCCGTAACACGTGACGTCACATCCGCTTCGACAAATCAACGGTTTTCGTTTTTTTGACCGCGCATCAGTTTTCTTCGCAGTTCGCCCCCCATCGTATTCCTTTTCAGTGGTCACTGGGTTTCTGGTGATTGCTTTTTTATTTCTCGTTCAAGAGCAAATTCAAGGGAATAATAAGGTTTATATTTATGAGTTGTGATTTTCCTATGTTTTCTTTCAGGATGAAAGGGTCAAAGTCGCAATTTTTTCGTAAATGTATACCCTATGTTTGGATATTTTCTTAAACTGTATATGGAGCGGTTTTTTGGTGTTTATATTAAGTTTATGAATCGGTGATAAGTGATAACTTGTGGTAGATTATCAGCTTGACTTGATTTGGGAAAAGGGCGATGACTGATGAACCGAAAACCATGTAAATGGGGCCATTTTGAGTCGAGGGGGAATGTTATGGGGTTTTGTGTTAAAATTGGGAAAATAGGTCAGGCGCAATTGTTCATTGTAGAAGCGCAACAAGTGCTCTACAAAAGAAGGAAAACCCTAATCAATCACCTAATTTGGACTTTTAATATTGTTGCATATTTATCCAATAGGTATACAACTACAATTTGATGTAGGTGTTATAAATAACCATTGATGGCAGTTGGCCGAAATTGTCCAATTGCAATGTACATACATAGTACATCATTTCAATGTTGTGTTTTGCTGTTGTCAAGTTTCTCTTGGCAAATATTTGCATATTCCAGATATAAAATAGTGCGTCCACAATCGAGGTTATTTTCACTAGTCTTAATGTAA
Source organism: Glomeris maerens (assembly GCA_023279145.1). Taxonomy (NCBI): domain Eukaryota; kingdom Metazoa; phylum Arthropoda; class Diplopoda; order Glomerida; family Glomeridae; genus Glomeris; species Glomeris maerens. The sequence goes on from WWPM01023968.1 coordinate 14,865, forward strand.
CAAAATATAATTTCTCACAAATATGGCTCAATTGAAAGAATATTTTAAGTATAAATGCTTAAAATTCTGATTACAGTGGAACCTCGATTATCCGTCTCTCGATTACCCGTCTTCTCGGTTAACCGTCACAGTTTTGATTTATTTATTCACCGATTTTTTCTTAGACAAACATCTTAATTCGATTCTAAAACAATCGCATTTCAAATCTTTATTAACTGAAGACAAATTCATAACGTATTGTACTTCATTATTGCGTTAATATCTATAAAAAAATCCTATTTTGGACAGCATCTCGATCGGATAATCGAGGTTCCACTGTATACATCAATAACTGAGCCAAATGTGGCCAAGTTATGATCAATGCAACTTTGAGCGCGAACCAACAAGAGGAAGGCAGCTGTTTCTTTTATGATTGGTTGATTGACGATTGTATAATTGGTTAATTTAATAACAAATTGTATTGCAGACGAGAGCCGTGTGGTTGGATCGCAATCCCGATGAAATCGACGCCGGTTTTCCGCGATCAAGTGACGGCTTTGGGCCAATGGTTCGAACGGTGGAACGAGTGTGAACAGACTGTTGCCTTGTACTCATTGGTGCATCGATTGAGCCCAGTTCAAGCTCGATTCTTGGCAAGAGTTTTAAATCACGCTGTTGCCCCTTGCAACGAGCTACACCTGCGGGAACAACAGGCCAATAACCCCGGTCAGTAGTCAGTCCTTCCTTTTTTCTTTCTTCCCTTTGCACATGTGCCATAAGTGTTCATTTGTAGCCAGCCATGCCATCCTGCGTACGTATCATATTCAAAGGTTCAACATTGGGTTCAAGCACACAATTATGTCAAAAAGGTGTGGCAGCTGGGAGAAAAGAAGGGGATCTCAATTTAATGACCGATATTTTGACTATTTTTGGTAGTAATGTATCTGATATCTTATAAACTACTACACCGAAATCTGATCAAACCGGATTCACACCAGGAACAAATTGTCTGTGTTGAAGTCTTTTTTTTCCTTCCTTCCCGCAAATAACAAAGAAATTGGCTAGCTTTTCAAAGGAAAATGTTTTGGTAATTGGTTTGAATCGAAGTAAATATAGTTTGTTGAAATTTACAAAGGAAACGAAAAAAGAAATCCACAAGTACGCAGAATCAATATACTTAAGTATGTATATTTGGATTTTGGAGAAATCTTTTTTAACAAAGTCGGAGTTTATATATAGAAAAAAAGATGGTAAATCCTGGTACTGTACGGCATGCGCATGCGCGGCTTATTGGCTATTGGTCGAAACTGGAGTCAAAATGGCGGCCTAGTTCTCGGTCTGTTCGAAACTGGAGTCAAAATGGCGACGTCGATTGCGTTTAGGTATAGGGCCGTCTTCGATTTATGATCGAATTTGAACAATTTTCGTTCATTGGTCTCGTGTATTTTCATGTAAGAACGTGGATTGTGCGATTTTCAAGGGCAAATGGCAGTTTTTCGTGGTTTTATTTAAGAAAACCTGCGATGCGTTGTCAACACGCAATGAACCAAACGCCGATGTTCGAAAATTGGGTTACGGGTTTTTCAGGTTACGGGGTCGTCATTTCTTTCATTAATTCTTTGTCTGCACTCCGCTCGCTCTACTAATAATGGTCAAATTTCACTTTTTAAAGATCAGGTTCATTGTACCTACTTCTTCGTTAAATAAGGGCCATCTCTTGTTAAAGTTGAGCTCTTTTTTTTGTACCTCTGGAAATGTACCGGGTTTTTGTAACAAATGGCAATGACATTGTGGCTCAATATAGTTGTGAGATGAATGCGTGGGGGTCTGGATTCTGGAGTAGTCACGTGACACCCCTGGGAATTATTGCTAGTCAAAGTGCCGTTGTTGGACATTTGTACCCCATGCAGAGAGGCTCAGCATCTTGAAAACACATGTTCATATTGAATTTAATTTGATCCCCCACTGGCAGGAAGTATAGTAGGCAAAATATTTACAATTGTTTCCATGTGAGTTTGAAATTATTTTTTAGGTAGTGTAGTTTGGTTGTTGAACCTAACCTGGATAAGGAATAATTGTTTGAATTTACCAAAAAGTAGGCACTGTATTTGAATTTTATTACGACTTTTAACATAGTTTAAGGCTTTCTTGTAACTTTTTCGCCAATTTTTATGTGGGATACCAAGAAGAGAGTTAACCCTATTATGTACTTTATATGAAATGAAATCTCTGCGGTTTTTAGGCACTTTTATGAGGGGTAACTAAACACAGAACAATGAAAATGTGGGATATTATTTCTGAAATTGAGAAATTGCGCAGCAAACCCTCATTCATCCATTTTGTAATTTTCAATGGTGTGCATGGCAAATTGGGCCAGTTCAGTTGGTCATGGTTGAAAAAATGCGAACCCAATTTTATTTATTACTCAATTGGGCCAATCACAATCCTCGAAATCACTGCTGCCTTCTTTTTTTGCTCCAGGAATTTCCTCACGGTCACGGTTACAACTGTTTAAATATTGTACCATTTTTTTGTGTTTAATATGAGCAATAATGAATTCAAGTAGTATAATAGTATTCTATTGCTACACTGACCCAGAATGCGGGCAAAACAAGGTCAAAAAACCTGACTTTGACGAATGTGAAACAAATTTGTTGAAGTTACTTGGACCTATATAACTTAATTGTTTTTTTATATTTATAAAATTGCAGTATTTGTAGAGAGCTTGTGCAGGGAACCCCGTGAAGTGGCCATATCACAGCTTTTGCTGCATCTGCCACTACTCAGTCCTGGCAACAGAGAGGCGAAAAATCTTTATTTGGAACTGGTTCCTTCTGTGCTGGCGCATGCGTGGAACGCTGGTACTCATACAGAGGAATGTAGGCAGCTGCTTTCCTATTCCCTCATCCATCCAGCATTGACTGCGGAGGACAGGAGGAGCCTAACCCTTTGGCTACATCACCTGGAGGACACCGAACAACAAGGCAACAACTCGTCTTCGTTCTCGGCGTCTTCGGCCAATCTGCCGCCAGGTGGCGGTAGCAACGGCTGGCCTCAAAATGGCGGCGCCCACCACAATATGGCCGCGCCCAGCAATGGAACGTCGTCCTCGTCGTCGCCGCTACTGGTGACAACGGCTCCAACTCCAGCCAATCAGTACTCCAGCTCGGCGATTCATTCGCATTGTAAGTGTCATCTGGTATCAAAACATTTTGGAATGTGGAGAAACTTGTTGGGTAGCCTCGATCGCCTTCCCCAGCCAGGCTCATGCTTGCCCTGTGTTGGAGGCTAGCAATTCGAATGTTTCGCCGCCATCTTCGGGTTTCTCACCTGCCATTGATTCGAATTTGGAATATGTTGAAAGTGACCATTATTTATCGAACTCAAACGTCATGGAAATGCACCTTTCTAATCCTGAAATTATTGTTTCCCGAAATACTGAAAATGCCAGTTTGAAAAAGTCGTTGATTTTCGTCCAAAAGGAGATGCGCCACGAAACCCGAAGATGGCGCCGTTATGACGTCACGTGCGACTTGTCAATGTGCAGGTGTTTGCGAAGCTTAGGTTTTGAAGTATAGTTTAAAAATTGCCTCAACTTGCTAAAAGTTAAGCGGGTATGAATGAGAAAAACCTTGCATATCATTTATTATTGCTTTACGTGAAATACGAGTACATTAATTGTAGATGACCACTAGACCTTCATTGCGCATTGTTACAAGCTTATATTGGCCAACCTATATTGCTGTCTTTTTATCTTTCCATGATTATATTGGTGCGAATATCGTTTGTAATTAAATGGTCATTTGTCGTATCTATATATACGCAAGGTAACAACGGAGGACCTTTGCCGGCGATGCACGAGCTCCACAACCGGCGAAGCAACAGTTTGACACCGAGCCCAACCTCGACCGGAGCTCAGAGCACGGACGACGGCAACAATTCGGCAAGCTGCGGCACACCGACGGTCACAAACGGAACTTGCAACGGACCGGTGGCATTGAAACAGCGCTCACTGTCGCTGTCCTCTTCCGACCATGCTCCTCTTTCTCCCGAGAGCAGCTTGGCATCGTCCGGCAGTGGAAGCGAGGGCCATTTGGACGACACCAGGCCATCTTCATGCTCCGATGCAGGTGGTATGAGAGGTGAGCTGACAAAGTTCCTTTTTTTTTTAGATACAAAGACATGTCCATTAAATGTTTTTGATCTCCCAACTGAATTATCCCATGCATTAAGCTATGTTGGGGGAATTCAATTAGGACCGAGGTAAATTATCCCAAATGGGGACCAAATTAAGTTATTGGTGGTAATGAGGACCCAATCTAGAATTACGTAAAAATCGCTTTCCTTGTTGCAACAGTATCTAAATAACTCGGACATAAAAAAAAATCCTTAATTGTGTCATGTGAAAAAATAGGACGAAATTTCTTTGAAACCTGAATTTATTTCATCGCATTTAATTGATACTTTTGATTTGAAAAAATCTAGTTTCTTATCTTTAGTAGCTAATAACTCGGGAACCATAATAGGAAGATAAGTAGGACGTAACGTGGCTAAATTTAATGACGTTTCATGTATCGTTGCATGATGCAGATGTGCCAAGCTGGCTCAAGAGTCTGCGTCTTCACAAGTACGCGGCACTGTTCGCACAAGTCACCTACGACGAGATGATGTCCCTAAGCGAAGAGCAACTCGAGGCCCAAGGTGTGACCAAGGGTGCGCGCCACAAGATCGTACTCAGCATCCAAAAGCTGAAAGAGAGACAAAACTGTCTTCGGCTCCTTGAGAAGGTGTGTGTGTAGTAGACAGAAGATGACTAAAAACACAAAAAGTAAAGCTAGCCCAAAGTTAATGTGTCAATATATGGTGGGTAGGAAGTGATGGATGGAGGGAATCTGCGCAATGCTCTTCTAGAAATCCGAAGTGTTCTCATGACACCGTTGAAAGCTTTCTCACCCCCTCCGAGACCTTCCTCCGGCTGCGCAGAAGACCACGGCGTGGCCAACGCGGTCACTTCTTCCGACTCCGATAGCGGTCAAACGGTGGCCGAAGGGGATCTTCCAGGACAGTTCACGAGACTTCTCGGCAAAGGTAGCGTTTTGTTCCAAGTGAAATCTACAAATACGGTTTCGATTTTCTCGCTATTTAATTTCTGGTTGCATCTATTGAATTTAGTGTGCACTCAACTGCTAGTGTTGCCGCAACCCGACGATGAAAGTTGTACCATATTCGTGCACCTGCTGGACAAGTGTCTAAGCCACGAAGCGTTTTCGCTGACGCAAAAGAAGCGACTTCTGTCTTGGAGGCAACAGATCCAGAAGGCGTGGCATCCGCTTCCTCCGAGGCGCAACAGCGACAATAGACATCCCAGAGGGTAACTGCGACCGCAGCCGGTTATTTGTACCGAGTGCAACTTTTCTTTGTCTGTTGCAGGAGATGGGTTGGGCATCACAACGGCAGCTTCTCGGGAGAGTCCGGCCTGGTGGGAGGATGCCCAATGGTCAGTCAGTCGATAGCGGGAAGAAGGCGGACGGTGTCGAACTGCCCCACGTCCTCCGCGACACCATTTGGCCACATGGCCAACTCTCACGGTGGCATGGTTCATCAGCAGATCAGTCAGCAGAGGTCGTTGAATGTGAAGCATGGTGAAGTGCTGCTTGGAAACGGAAATGATCTCGGCGTGTCTCTCGGTGCTAACATGGGACAAGTGACTGCCATGTTCAACAAGCGGCCAAGTCTTCAAGAAGTAATAATTTCTTGTATTTGCAGTGAAAATACAATTCGGCATCAAACTATTTGGCTTTTTTTTAAGATTTTTTTGGTTCCATATTTTATACTTTGAAACGATTAAACTAATGTCGTCCGTGGTCCTTTTCGCAGCCGCTGAAGCCGCACGTTACGCTGCAGAGGACCAAGTCGGCTCCGGTCAATCCGAACAGGATGTTCCCGCAGTTCGCCAAACACAGTACCTATATAACACACGTGGTGTATAATGATGGTTAACGACAAAGCAATGTGGTATGTTTGTTTGTTTTTTGTTACAGCCGTGGAACCGATGGGCATGGACCCGGAGATCAACACTTGCCTGGAATCGCTTTGCCTCAGCGTTACGGAACATGCTCTCGGAGGCCTCGGTAATGATGGACCGAGTGTTCCACGTGGGAATTTTGTGGATTGAGACGTGTGGATGATATGATGGTGATTCTAACGGATTTTGTTTTGTCGGTCGGTGTTCGGGTGAAGATGGCCCTTTCCAATGGAGCAACAACTAAACTGACGGGGCCGAAGCTCTCCCTTCTTCTTTCCTATCCCCCCCTCTATATTTCTATCTCGTGTACCATCTTGAAATCTTTGTTCTTTTTTTTGTCTAATTAATAACAAGCAGCGCTTCTGCAGGTCAGAAATATTACGAAGCGCCAGATTGCGCCTTTATTTCCTTTTCACACCACCTTGCCGCACATTTACGATGTTCAAGCAGAAATACTAGAGAATTTACATTTTCGCAAAGAAAACGGAACAAGTTCATTCGTTTTTATTTTTTATTAGGAAAAATAAGAGTCAGAGTCTGCGACTCGTATATGGAAACACATTTTGCTTTCAAGATTTGGTTGTGTATATACGCGATTAGTATAACTGTGTCTGTGTGCAATTTGCAAAGGCAGTTAGGAATTTGATTTTTATATACAAAGTATTGTATTGTTTTCTTGTTGTGTTTCCCAATATTCCTAGTTGGGATAGCAGTAGCTTGAGCAAAGATAATATAGTCTTCTGGAAAGAGTTTATGGGAAGCCGTTTGTATTTCTCCATTCTTTGGTTCAGCGATGGTTATTTTTACGAGAAAAAGTTTCCAAATTCATTTGAATAAGATACAATAAAGGGAGGTGTTTATAATTGTATACTTTGGAATTAAGTTTGTAACGTTTCATTTTTTGTTTTTGGGCCAGTTATTCTTTGCTTGGAAAAGAAATAAATTGTCCGTGTATTTGTAGAATTTTTTTGCAGTTGTCTGATGCAAATGTTTTCGGATGTAATTCAAGCCATGCCAAAGGAACTAGCTTTACCTGATGACGTCACAATGTGTTTTGGGTCGGTGACGAAGACAGCCTGGTAGCGTCACAACAAGGGCGTCACAATTGCGTTGGATATTTGGAATGCTCCTACTGTGCTACGTTCTATATACCTTGGCCAACATACTTCCTTCGGACCGCGCAGGTTTGGGGAAATATGGCGGAGCCAATCGGCACGAGGCACAGTCGTGGCCACTATACTGATGTTGTGTGTATCGCCACCTAGCGACTGTTGCGAGCACCAGTTCGATTGTTAATCTTAATCTCTCGTATAATAAAATGGAGGGAGATGATGCTGTTTGTGTCGGCGAATTGGAAGATGCTGCCAAAGAAAGTGGAGAATTGTCGCAGACAACGACGGAAGTTAGCAAACAAATTGAAATTCCGTTGTCGATAAGCACAATTTCTTGCGATAATGAATCTGCAGCAGTGGCTGTTCCATGGGACAATTCTGTGTCGGAAAATGCCGAAAACAAAGAAATCGTTTCTCAACCGATTACGTTTGATCTTGGTTTGGGCAGCAGTAGTACGAGGGAAGAATGTGCGATTTCAGAAAGCGAAAAAGAATTCATTCCACCGAGTACATCGATCGCTACGATCAGAGGCAAGTTTTGACAATCAAGCGGCAAAATTGCCATGGTTTCTGTTATGCGCAATAC